>CAKOAH010000002.1:12500-22500 GCA_932294365.1 Diachrysia chrysitis
CAAATTAGTTATATCAATAGACCTAACAATTGCAAGAACTTTCTTATAAAAATACAATAAAATAAAAAACTAAATTTCAAAATAAAATTACGTAAAATAAAATATAAACAGATCTTTAACTGATCATAACTTAGAATCCAGTCACCCGATTTTAAAACGGTTTTCACAGAAAGAACCCTTACAAGATACCCTATCACCCCATATAAGTAACCATCAACCCCTAAAAACTACCCCTAACACTTTTAACTACTATACTTACCGTTCGCTGGATCGTTGGACGGGGGACACGTGGACACCACTTGTGGACTATACACTTTCAGGCACATAATACACACACGCCGACAGTACACAACAAGACACGAAACACGTTAACACGACGATCCTGCAACACCGAGGAACCTGAAACAAATAAAGAATATTAAAAATTGTGTTTAATCGCCAACATATTGATTGATTGTAGTAATAGAATAAGATAACTATAGTAATATTATTGTATTGCTATACTAGGATAGAACTAAGCACTAATTATATTGTGCTTATTTTACCAGTTCTTTTAAATTTTTACAACTTTTACAATTTACACATTAAACGGATAATATACACTCAGCCGCGTTCCTACAAGATGTTTGGGTATCACACCCCGGTGAAGAGGGCAGTAGAGAGTAAGGAGAAGACTGACTCTAGTAGCCCGAATGAAAACATGGGAAGAGCAGGCCCCTCAAATAGTCAAATGCAGGCCGAAAAGGAGAAAGGCTCCAAGATAAAGGGAAGCGTTGGAGAGCGCGAAATCGGAAGGAGGGAAGAAATCCCTAAGCCCCCAGTCTCACCCAAGAGGGTGGTTCCTGCGGCCTCGCAAAAGCTGAAAATAAGCGTATCGCAGGACCCTAACACTACCCGCAGGAAATCGGCAGAAGCTCCCGACATCTCCCCACGAGCTGTAACAAAATATGTGGACAGAATAAGTGAAGCAAAAGCGATGCTGACTAAAGCCAAGACACACCTCAACAATTCCAGGAACCTGAGAACTGACATCAAGGTGGAAGTCTCTCAGGCGGTAGAGAGGCTGTACCAACTGGTCAAAGAGGCAGAATCAGCAAAACGCCCCGAAAGCAAGTCAAACCAAGGGGAGCAAGGGAGCACACCTTACTCGACAGAACTCGACACATTGAGAGCGGCCCCCGAGGTGGCCCCACAGGCTTCTCAAATGGAGGAGCAAGTGAGGCTTCTAAGGGAGAACAACACGATGATGGCGGAGCTTAAAAGTGAGATGGAGAAGCAAAGAGAGTTCTTGGAAGAAGTGACCACCAAAATAACTTACGCGAGTGTTACCGCAAACTCGGCGGTTCAGAGCGGGAACCCACAAAGAGGAAGGGAGACGCTCCACTCAGTAATAGTCACTTCGGGCGATGACCAAGACTCTGGAGAAAAGGTCCTTGAAAAAATAAGAGACGCAGTAGATGCAAAGGAGGGTTGGATCGAGGTCCGAAATGTCAGAAAGGCCAGGGATAGGAAAGTTGTGATCGGAGTTAGCTCGAAAGCAGAAAGGGACAAACTAATGGCCAAACTGAAATCAGCCAAAGACCCACTAACGGTGGAGGAGGTCAAAAACCGGGACCCACTTCTGGTTTTACGGGGAGTGCTCAAGATGCACACAGACGGAGACATCTTGAAGGCCCTGAAAAATCAGAATAAAGACCTCTTTCACGGCCTCGACAAAGCTGATGACAGAGTAGAATTTAGGTACAGGAGGCGAGCCCGGAACCCCCACACCTGTCACGCGGTTGTTAGCGTTTCACCGACAATATGGCAAAGGGCAGTGGCAAAAAAGGTAGTGCAAATAGACCTGCAACCGGTGAGAATAGAGGACCAGACACCGCTGATTCAGTGCAGTCGCTGTCTGGGCTATGGTCATAGTAAGCGATACTGCACTGACCCGGCGGATCTGTGTAGTCATTGTGGTGGACCTCACCTTAAAAACGAGTGCCCAGACTTCGTTGCCGGAATACCACCGAGATGCAGAAATTGCGAAAAGGACAAGTACAGCAACTCCGAGCACAACGCGTTTGATGCATCCTGTCCAATTCAAAAGAAATGGGATGCCTTAGCCCGGTCAACCGTGGCTTATTGCTAAGGGCACCTCAATGTATAACGTACACAACACAGACATGGGCCCCACCCAGTATCGTGCGATACAGGCAAATCTCCAAAGAAGCGGCCAAGCTACGGAAGAGCTAATAATGGAGGCTACTAAGCAAAAAGTGTCGTTTGCTTTGGTGCAAGAACCATACACTGGTGCAACCCGAAAACTTAAGGTTCATCAAGGCACCCGTGTCATCCAAGCACAAAACACGGAGAAAACAGTGAAGTCTGCCATCATCTTATTTGACGATACGATCGATCTTACCCAATGCCCGGCACTCACAACAGAAAACATAGTAGTGGCCAAATTGAGAACGAAGGCATGGGAGATCATTGTCATATCGGTATATCTGGAAGGAGACGGAGATATCGAGACCGATATTGACCAAATTCAGAAGATCGTGGAATCAGCAAATGGCAAAAGCACGATACTGGGAGGCGACGTAAATGCTTGGAACGTCTGGTGGGGAAGTGTGGACACAAATAGAAGGGGACAGAGTCTGGGAGCAGCACTGGATGAGTTCGGACTGCATATCCTCAACCGGGGTACTGATCCCACATATGACTACTACAGGGGAGGCAAAAGGTACACAAGCTGCGTGGACATCACCGCATGCACAGCAGATTTGCTAGACAAAGTAGTAAACTGGAGACTTAACGCTGAGCTAACAGTATCCGACCACAAGGCGGTCCAATTTGCACTAACACTACAAAAATCATTGGGAATAGATATTAAAAGAACCACCAGGAAGTATAAAACTAAAAACGCAAACTGGGTCGAGTACCAAGATAAATTAGACCAAATTTGGGAAAGGGAAGAAATTAAAAGCAGTGAAATATTAAAAATCAATACCACAGAAGGGGTAGATCACATGATCAATAAGTACACAAACGCCCTAATAGAAACCTGCGAAAAGTACCTACCCAAAATTACAGGACGAAAAAGGAAGGGCCTGCCTTGGTGGACGGAAGAACTGACACATAAAAAAGCAGAGGTTAAAAAGTTGAAAAGGCGTCTAGCAAATGCTGCACCGGTGAGGCGAGGAACGGTGTTGGAAGAGTACCTCCAAGCCAAAACCGAATATACTCAGCTCGTTAACAACACCAAAACAGAGAGCTGGAAGAGCTTTTGTACTAAACAAGAAAGGGAAAGTATGTGGGATAGTATATACCGGGTGATAGGCAGGACGACAACCAGGCAAGAAGACATCCCATTGGTCCTGGGCGGCAGGACTCTGGAGGGAGCGGACTCTGCGAAAGCCCTGGCGGAGACCTTCTACCCCGAGGATAGACAAGAAGAGGATACTGCGGCCCATAAACAAATAAGAGAACACGCTAACAGAGTCAACGAAGGGGAAGAAGAAGAATCTTCTGACCCTCCATTTACAATACAAGAACTAAAGTGGGCTGCAGATAGTTTCAATCCAAAAAAGGCTCCCGGGGTAGATGGACTAACCGCGGATATCTGTAGGGCGGCCATCAACCACTGCCCTGAATTATTCTTAGAGTTACTGAACAAATGCCTTAGCCTGTCACACTTCCCCACACTTTGGAAAGAAGCAGTTGTGGTGATGCTGCCAAAGCCGGGCAAAGAAGATTACACGTCACCGAAATCGTACCGGCCGATTGGGCTACTGCCGGTCCTTGGTAAAATATCGGAAAAGATGTTAATGCGTCGAATAAAATGGCACATACTAAACAACCTTAGCAAAAGACAATATGGGTTTACACCACAGCGCAGTACCGAGGACTCCCTCTATGACTTGATGGCACACATAAGACAAGAGCTAAAGAAGAAGAAACTTATAGTGCTGGTGTCACTGGACATAGAGGGAGCCTTCGACGGCGCGTGGTGGCCCGCAATTAGATGCAGACTCTCACAAACAAGATGCCCAAAAAACCTAAGAAGAGTAATTGATAGTTACCTAACGGACAGAAGGGTATTAGTAAGGTACGCAGGAGCGGAATATGCGAAAAAAACAGAGAAGGGATGTGTCCAGGGGTCAATAGGCGGTCCTACATTCTGGAATCTGCTGTTGGACCCACTATTGAAAGACCTTGAAGAGCGGGGGGACTACTGCCAGGCCTTCGCAGACGACGTTGTGCTGGTTTTCTCCGGGGAGACGGCACTGGATGTGGCGAGACAGGCGAACGATGCCCTGGCCCGGGTGCGGGAGTGGGGGGTCGTGAACAAGCTTAAGTTTGCGCCGCACAAAACTAAGGCGATGGTGATAACAAACAAGCTGAAACACGACACACCACTCTTGCGCATGGCTGGGGAGGACATCGCTATGTCTCGCGACATAAAGATACTTGGCCTAACTATAGATAACAAACTAACGTTCAATCAGCACGTTAAGAACATATGCCGGAAAACAATAAATATATACAAACAGTTGGCCAGAGCGGCCAAGATTGAGTGGGGACTCTCCCCGGAGATAATCAGGACAATATACGTCGCGGTGGTCGAACCAGTAGTCCTGTACGCGGCAAGCGCATGGGCACCAGCGGCAAATAAGATCGGAATTAAGAAGCAACTTAATATGATACAACGCGGATTCGCGCAAAAAATGGTGAAAGCATATAGAACCACATCCCTTAACTCGGCCCTAATACTCTCCGGGACGCTTCCTCTAGATCTCAGGATCAGGGAGGCAGCCTCTCTTTACGAAGTAAGGAGAGGGCACTCCCGGGGAGTATTGGGAGATCGAGAAGTGGAAACCCCGACACCACATACCGAAACACCACACCCGGCGACACTTACACACTTGGAGTTCGGACTGATTGGGGATAGTGCGGAGTTGGCCCAGCAAGAGAATGACGGGCCCCACGTCTATACAGACGGTAGTAAGATCGAGGGCAAGGTCGGAGCGGCATTATCCATTTGGGATAATGGCGCCGAGACCACCGTCAAAAAACTCAAGCTGGAGCAATTCTGCACTGTCTTCCAGGCCGAGCTCCTGGCACTCACACACGCCACACGAATTGTCAAGTCCCACAGGTCCGGTGAAGTCTTCACCTTATACTGCGACTCCAGGTCTGCGCTAGAGGCGGTCACCCGTGGAGTTTCCCTACATCCCCTTGCTGTGGAAACGAGAAGCAATATCCAAGAGGCACAAGAATGTGGCAAAACAATAAAACTCATGTGGATAAAAGCCCACGCGGGGATGGCGGGAAATGAGCGGGCAGACGAACTCGCCAAAGACGCAGCTCTGAGGATGAAGACTAAGCCGGACTACGAAAAGTGTCCCGTGTCATTCGTTAAACGCATCTTGCGAATTAGATCAATTGACGAATGGGAAAATAGATACCAGGGTGAAACAACTGCTAAAACGACTAAAATCTTCTTCCCAACCGCGACAGACGCATTTAAAATAATAAAAAAGGTTGAGCTGAGCCCTTTGCTGGTTCAGATACTGACAGGGCATGGCGGATTTTCCGAGTACTTGAACAGGTTCAAGTGCAAGGATAGTCCGTCATGCCCTTGTGATCCCAGCAAGGATGAAACAATAGAACATATTTTAATAGAGTGCCCTATATACAATAAAACTAGGTACGAATTCGAAGCCGAATTCAACATAAAAATAAACAGAAATAATATGGCGGAATTGATATCCAGTAAAAACACCAGAAAGAAATTCATAACATACTGCGAGAAAATAGCAGGTATGGTAGTTCTTAAAAATAAATAGATTAATAAAACAACAAACAATGATGATTATAATTAGATGGTTTGATTTAATGTTAAATAAATAAGAAACTAGATATTAAGTATTATATATATATATATATACATTATATAAATAGATATAAGGATAAAAAGTAGAATAAGAATAGTAAATAAGAAGTAGCAAGCAATAAGCACATAATGGATAGAGCACAAACAAAGTGCAATAAAAATGTAACAAAGACAAAATTAAAGATAAGGTATAATTAAGAACAGAAATGTACAATTAGATTATAAGAACAATTTATAAAAAACTAGCAAGTAAAATAACTGTAAACCGTAAATTCGGTTAAAATAATAAAGGTAGATATAGGCACTGGTTCCCCATGCCAGTGGAAATGCTGTTCATTAAAAAAAAAAAAAAAAAAAAACCTAACCTAACCTAACCTAACCTAACCTAACCTAACCTAACCTAACCTAACCTAACCTAACCTAACCTAACCTAACCTAACCTAACCTAACCTAACCTAACCTAACCTAACCTAACCTAACCTAACCTAACCTAACCTAACCTAACCTAACCTAACCTAACCTAACCTAACCTAACCTAACCTAACCTAACCTAACCTAACCTAACCTAACCTAACCTAACCTAACCTAACCTAACCTAACCTAACCTAACCTAACCTAACCTAACCTAACCTAACCTAACCTAACCTAACCTAACCTAACCTAACCTAACCTAACCTAACCTAACCTAACCTAACCTAACCTAACCTAACCTAACCTAACCTAACCTAACCTAACCTAACCTAACCTAACCTAACCTAACCTAACCTAACCTAACCTAACCTAACCTAACCTAACCTAACCTAACCTAACCTAACCTAACCTAACCTAACCTAACCTAACCTAACCTAACCTAACCTAACCTAACCTAACCTAACCTAACCTAACCTAACCTAACCTAACCTAACCTAACCTAACCTAACCTAACCTAACCTAACCTAACCTAACCACTCAGTAATAGTCACTTCGGGCGATGACCAAGACTCTGGAGAAAAGGTCCTTGAAAAAATAAGAGACGCAGTAGATGCAAAGGAGGGTTGGATCGAGGTCCGAAATGTCAGAAAGGCCAGGGATAGGAAAGTTGTGATCGGAGTTAGCTCGAAAGCAGAAAGGGACAAACTAATGGCCAAACTGAAATCAGCCAAAGACCCACTAACGGTGGAGGAGGTCAAAAACCGGGACCCACTTCTGGTTTTACGGGGAGTGCTCAAGATGCACACAGACGGAGACATCTTGAAGGCCCTGAAAAATCAGAATAAAGACCTCTTTCATGGCCTCGACAAAGCTGATGACAGAGTAGAATTTAGGTACAGGAGGCGAGCCCGGAACCCCCACACCTGTCACGCGGTTGTTAGCGTTTCACCGACAATATGGCAAAGGGCAGTGGCAAAAAAGGTAGTGCAAATAGACCTGCAACCGGTGAGAATAGAGGACCAGACACCGCTGATTCAGTGCAGTCGCTGCCTAGGCTATGGTCATAGTAAGCGATACTGCACTGACCCGGCGGATCTGTGTAGTCATTGTGGTGGACCTCACCTTAAAAACGAGTGCCCAGACTTCGTTGCCGGAATACCACCGAGATGCAGAAATTGCGAAAAGGACAAGTACAGCAACTCCGAGCACAACGCGTTTGATGCATCCTGTCCAATTCAAAAGAAATGGGATGCCTTAGCCCGGTCAACCGTGGCTTATTGCTAAGGGCACCTCAATGTATAACGTACACAACACAGACATGGGCCCCACCCAGTATCGCGCAATACAGGCAAATCTTCAAAGAAGCGGCCAAGCTACAGAAGAGCTAATAATGGAGGCTAGTAAACAAAAAGTGTCGTTTGCTTTGGTGCAAGAACCATACACTGGTGCAACCCGAAAACTTAAGGTTCATCAAGGCACCCGTGTCATCCAAGCACAAAACACGGAGAAAACAGTGAAGTCTGCCATCATCTTATTTGACGATACGATCGATCTTACCCAATGCCCGACACTCACAACAGAAAATATAGTAGTGGCCAAATTAAGAACGAAGGCATGGGAGATCATTGTCATATCGGTGTATCTGGAAGGAGACGGAGATATCGAGACCGATATTGACCAAATTCAGAAGATCGTGGAATCAGCAAATGGCAAAAGCACGATACTGGGAGGCGACGTAAATGCTTGGAACGTCTGGTGGGGAAGTGTGGACACAAATAGAAGGGGACAGAGTCTGGGAGCAGCACTGGATGAGTTCGGACTGCATATCCTCAACCGGGGTACTGATCCCACATATGACTACTATAGGGGAGGCAAAAGGTACACAAGCTGCGTGGACATCACCGCATGCACAGCAGATTTGCTAGACAAAATAGTAAACTGGAGACTTAACGCTGAGCTAACAGTATCCGACCACAAGGCGGTCCAATTTGCACTAACACTACAAAAATCATTGGGAATAGATATTAAAAGAACCACCAGGAAGTATAAAACTAAAAACGCAAACTGGGTCGAGTACCAAGATAAATTAGGCCAAATTTGGGAAAGGGAAGAAATAAAAAGCAGTGAAATATTAAAAATCAATACCACAGAAGGGGTAGATCACATGATCAATAAGTACACAAACGCCCTAATAGAAACCTGCGAAAAGCACCTACCCAAAATTACAGGACGAAAAAGGAAGGGCCTGCCTTGGTGGACGGAAGAACTGACACTTAAAAAAGCAGAGGTAAAAAAGTTTAAAAGGCGTCTAGCAAATGCTGCACCGGTGAGGCGAGAAACGGTGTTGCAAGAGTACCTCCAAGCCAAAACCGAATATGCTCAGCTCGTTAACAACACCAAAACAGAGAGCTGGAAGAGCTTTTGTACGAAACAAGAAAGGGAAAGTATGTGGGATAGTATATACCGGGTGATAGGCAGGACGACAACCAGGCAAGAAGACATCCCATTGGTCCTGGGCGGCAGGACTCTGGAGGGAGCGGACTCTGCGAAAGCCCTGGCGGAGACCTTCTACCCCGAGGATAGACAAGAAGAGGATACTGCGGCCCATAAACAAATAAGAGAACACGCTAACAGAGTCAACGAAGGGGAAGAAGAAGAATCTTCTGACCCTCCATTTACAATACAAGAACTAAAGTGGGCTGCAGACAGTTTCAATCCAAAAAAGGCTCCCGGGGTAGATGGACTAACCGCGGATATCTGTGGGGCGGCCATCAACTACTGCCCTGAATTATTCTTAGAGTTACTGAACCAATGCCTTAGTCTGTCACACTTCCCCACACGTTGGAAAGAAGCAGTTGTGGTGATGCTGCCAAAGCCGGGCAAAGAAGATTACACGTCACCGAAATCGTACCGGCCGATTGGGCTACTGCCGGTCCTTGGTAAAATATTGGAAAAGATGCTAATGCGTCGAATAAAATGGCACATACTAAACAACCTTAGCAAAAGGCAATATGGGTTTACACCACAGCGCAGTACCGAGGACTCCCTCTATGACTTGATGGCACACATAAGACAAGAGCTTAAGAAGAAGAAACTTATAGTGCTGGTGTCACTGGACATAGAGGGAGCCTTCGACGGCGCGTGGTGGCCCGCAATTAGATGCAGACTCTCACAAACAAAATGCCCAAAAAACCTAAGAAGAGTAATTGATAGTTACCTAATGGACAGAAGGGTATTAGTAAGATACGCAGGAGCGGAATATGCGAAAAAAACAGAGAAGGGATGTGTCCAGGGGTCAATAGGCGGTCCTACATTCTGGAATCTGCTGTTGGACCCACTATTGAAAGACCTTGAAGAGCGGGGGGACTACTGCCAGGCCTTCGCAGACGACGTTGTGCTGGTTTTCTCCGGGGAGACGGCACTGGATGTGGCGAGACAGGCGAACGATGCCCTGGCCCGGGTGCGGGAGTGGGGGGTCGTGAACAAGCTTAAGTTTGCGCCGCACAAAACTAAGGCGATGGTGATAACAAATAAGCTGAAACACGACACACCACTCTTGCGCATGGCTGGGGAGGACATCGCTATGTCTCGCGACATAAAGATACTTGGCCTAACTATAGATAACAAACTAACGTTCAATCAGCACGTTAAGAACATATGCCGGAAAACAATAAATATATACAAACAGTTGGCCAGAGCGGCCAAGATTGA
>CAKOAH010000003.1:0-10000 GCA_932294365.1 Diachrysia chrysitis
TTTTTGAAAAATTTGATTTTAATGAATTTTTATAAAGTTTTATAAGGTTTTTTGAAAATAATTAAGGTACTATTGAGTTTTAACAGTTAATATGGGTATCGCTGGACAGGTCTCGTTGAGGTCTGCACGAAGACACAAAATATCGATAAGCCGCCAGTAAATAACAAAGTTATGTAAAGTCAAAGTATATAAGTCAATAAAAAGTACGAATTTTCATGAAAAATATGAAAATGTTAAACAATTTTCGCGTGTAAATGCACGAAATATCAATAAATAGTCAAAACAAGCACGAAAACACAAAAAACTAGAACGAAATCGATCAAAATACAAAAAAGTTGTCGACGCTTCTTTGTAAACAGTGTCGCGCTTAGGTGGATTTCTATACTTTGAGAATTATGTTAAAGTAAATGTATGGGGGACACTTTTTTCGAATTTTTTGTAACTCCTGTTCGTCGGAGCACCACGGGAGTGGTGTCGTTAGATAGGGCTCGACGATTGCTACCCAACGATATATAAGACTGTGTTTGCCCGGGAACAAAAATCCGGGGAAAACCGGGAAAAACGCCAAAAAATTTTGAAAAAGTTAAATATATTAAAATTTTTGTATGCACACACCCTATGTGTGCTATACCGTTAGATAGGTCTTTAAGAGACCTTTAATCTGAGACTAATATTAATTCCTTTTATAAAATAGGTTTTTGAAAAATTTGATTTTAATGAATTTTTATAAAGTTTTATAAGGTTTTTTGAAAATAATTAAGGTACTATTGAGTTTTAACAGTTAATATGGGTATCGCTGGACAGGTCTCGTTGAGGTCTGCACGAAGACACAAAATATCGATAAGCCGCCAGTAAATAACAAAGTTATGTAAAGTCAAAGTATATAAGTCAATAAAAAGTACGAATTTTCATGAAAAATATGAAAATGTTAAACAATTTTCGCGTGTAAATGCACGAAATATCAATAAATAGTCAAAACAAGCACGAAAACACAAAAAACTAGAACGAAATCGATCAAAATACAAAAAAGTTGTCGACGCTTCTTTGTAAACAGTGTCGCGCTTAGGTGGATTTCTATACTTTGAGAATTATGTTAAAGTAAATGTATGGGGGACACTTTTTTCGAATTTTTTGTAACTCCTGTTCGTCGGAGCACCACGGGAGTGGTGTCGTTAGATAGGGCTCGACGATTGCTACCCAACGATATATAAGACTGTGTTTGCCCGGGAACAAAAATCCGGGGAAAACCGGGAAAAACGCCAAAAAATTTTGAAAAAGTTAAATATATTAAAATTTTTGTATGCACACACCCTATGTGTGCTATACCGTTAGATAGGTCTTTAAGAGACCTTTAATCTGAGACTAATATTAATTCCTTTTATAAAATAGGTTTTTGAAAAATTTGATTTTAATGAATTTTTATAAAGTTTTATAAGGTTTTTTGAAAATAATTAAGGTACTATTGAGTTTTAACAGTTAATATGGGTATCGCTGGACAGGTCTCGTTGAGGTCTGCACGAAGACACAAAATATCGATAAGCCGCCAGTAAATAACAAAGTTATGTAAAGTCAAAGTATATAAGTCAATAAAAAGTACGAATTTTCATGAAAAATATGAAAATGTTAAACAATTTTCGCGTGTAAATGCACGAAATATCAATAAATAGTCAAAACAAGCACGAAAACACAAAAAACTAGAACGAAATCGATCAAAATACAAAAAAGTTGTCGACGCTTCTTTGTAAACAGTGTCGCGCTTAGGTGGATTTCTATACTTTGAGAATTATGTTAAAGTAAATGTATGGGGGACACTTTTTTCGAATTTTTTGTAACTCCTGTTCGTCGGAGCACCACGGGAGTGGTGTCGTTAGATAGGGCTCGACGATTGCTACCCAACGATATATAAGACTGTGTTTGCCCGGGAACAAAAATCCGGGGAAAACCGGGAAAAACGCCAAAAAATTTTGAAAAAGTTAAATATATTAAAATTTTTGTATGGACACACCCTATGTGTGCTATACCGTTAGATAGGTCTTTAAGAGACCTTTAATCTGAGACTAATATTAATTCCTTTTATAAAATAGGTTTTTGAAAAATTTGATTTTAATGAATTTTTATAAAGTTTTATAAGGTTTTTTGAAAATAATTAAGGTACTATTGAGTTTTAACAGTTAATATGGGTATCGCTGGACAGGTCTCGTTGAGGTCTGCACGAAGACACAAAATATCGATAAGCCGCCAGTAAATAACAAAGTTATGTAAAGTCAAAGTATATAAGTCAATAAAAAGTACGAATTTTCATGAAAAATATGAAAATGTTAAACAATTTTCGCGTGTAAATGCACGAAATATCAATAAATAGTCAAAACAAGCACGAAAACACAAAAAACTAGAACGAAATCGATCAAAATACAAAAAAGTTGTCGACGCTTCTTTGTAAACAGTGTCGCGCTTAGGTGGATTTCTATACTTTGAGAATTATGTTAAAGTAAATGTATGGGGGACACTTTTTTCGAATTTTTTGTAACTCCTGTTCGTCGGAGCACCACGGGAGTGGTGTCGTTAGATAGGGCTCGACGATTGCTACCCAACGATATATAAGACTGTGTTTGCCCGGGAACAAAAATCCGGGGAAAACCGGGAAAAACGCCAAAAAATTTTGAAAAAGTTAAATATATTAAAATTTTTGTATGCACACACCCTATGTGTGCTATACCGTTAGATAGGTCTTTAAGAGACCTTTAATCTGAGACTAATATTAATTCCTTTTATAAAATAGGTTTTTGAAAAATTTGATTTTAATGAATTTTTATAAAGTTTTATAAGGTTTTTTGAAAATAATTAAGGTACTATTGAGTTTTAACAGTTAATATGGGTATCGCTGGACAGGTCTCGTTGAGGTCTGCACGAAGACACAAAATATCGATAAGCCGCCAGTAAATAACAAAGTTATGTAAAGTCAAAGTATATAAGTCAATAAAAAGTACGAATTTTCATGAAAAATATGAAAATGTTAAACAATTTTCGCGTGTAAATGCACGAAATATCAATAAATAGTCAAAACAAGCACGAAAACACAAAAAACTAGAACGAAATCGATCAAAATACAAAAAAGTTGTCGACGCTTCTTTGTAAACAGTGTCGCGCTTAGGTGGATTTCTATACTTTGAGAATTATGTTAAAGTAAATGTATGGGGGACACTTTTTTCGAATTTTTTGTAACTCCTGTTCGTCGGAGCACCACGGGAGTGGTGTCGTTAGATAGGGCTCGACGATTGCTACCCAACGATATATAAGACTGTGTTTGCCCGGGAACAAAAATCCGGGGAAAACCGGGAAAAACGCCAAAAAATTTTGAAAAAGTTAAATATATTAAAATTTTTGTATGGACACACCCTATGTGTGCTATACCGTTAGATAGGTCTTTAAGAGACCTTTAATCTGAGACTAATATTAATTCCTTTTATAAAATAGGTTTTTGAAAAATTTGATTTTAATGAATTTTTATAAAGTTTTATAAGGTTTTTTGAAAATAATTAAGGTACTATTGAGTTTTAACAGTTAATATGGGTATCGCTGGACAGGTCTCGTTGAGGTCTGCACGAAGACACAAAATATCGATAAGCCGCCAGTAAATAACAAAGTTATGTAAAGTCAAAGTATATAAGTCAATAAAAAGTACGAATTTTCATGAAAAATATGAAAATGTTAAACAATTTTCGCGTGTAAATGCACGAAATATCAATAAATAGTCAAAACAAGCACGAAAACACAAAAAACTAGAACGAAATCGATCAAAATACAAAAAAGTTGTCGACGCTTCTTTGTAAACAGTGTCGCGCTTAGGTGGATTTCTATACTTTGAGAATTATGTTAAAGTAAATGTATGGGGGACACTTTTTTCGAATTTTTTGTAACTCCTGTTCGTCGGAGCACCACGGGAGTGGTGTCGTTAGATAGGGCTCGACGATTGCTACCCAACGATATATAAGACTGTGTTTGCCCGGGAACAAAAATCCGGGGAAAACCGGGAAAAACGCCAAAAAATTTTGAAAAAGTTAAATATATTAAAATTTTTGTATGGACACACCCTATGTGTGCTATACCGTTAGATAGGTCTTTAAGAGACCTTTAATCTGAGACTAATATTAATTCCTTTTATAAAATAGGTTTTTGAAAAATTTGATTTTAATGAATTTTTATAAAGTTTTATAAGGTTTTTTGAAAATAATTAAGGTACTATTGAGTTTTAACAGTTAATATGGGTATCGCTGGACAGGTCTCGTTGAGGTCTGCACGAAGACACAAAATATCGATAAGCCGCCAGTAAATAACAAAGTTATGTAAAGTCAAAGTATATAAGTCAATAAAAAGTACGAATTTTCATGAAAAATATGAAAATGTTAAACAATTTTCGCGTGTAAATGCACGAAATATCAATAAATAGTCAAAACAAGCACGAAAACACAAAAAACTAGAACGAAATCGATCAAAATACAAAAAAGTTGTCGACGCTTCTTTGTAAACAGTGTCGCGCTTAGGTGGATTTCTATACTTTGAGAATTATGTTAAAGTAAATGTATGGGGGACACTTTTTTCGAATTTTTTGTAACTCCTGTTCGTCGGAGCACCACGGGAGTGGTGTCGTTAGATAGGGCTCGACGATTGCTACCCAACGATATATAAGACTGTGTTTGCCCGGGAACAAAAATCCGGGGAAAACCGGGAAAAACGCCAAAAAATTTTGAAAAAGTTAAATATATTAAAATTTTTGTATGGACACACCCTATGTGTGCTATACCGTTAGATAGGTCTTTAAGAGACCTTTAATCTGAGACTAATATTAATTCCTTTTATAAAATAGGTTTTTGAAAAATTTGATTTTAATGAATTTTTATAAAGTTTTATAAGGTTTTTTGAAAATAATTAAGGTACTATTGAGTTTTAACAGTTAATATGGGTATCGCTGGACAGGTCTCGTTGAGGTCTGCACGAAGACACAAAATATCGATAAGCCGCCAGTAAATAACAAAGTTATGTAAAGTCAAAGTATATAAGTCAATAAAAAGTACGAATTTTCATGAAAAATATGAAAATGTTAAACAATTTTCGCGTGTAAATGCACGAAATATCAATAAATAGTCAAAACAAGCACGAAAACACAAAAAACTAGAACGAAATCGATCAAAATACAAAAAAGTTGTCGACGCTTCTTTGTAAACAGTGTCGCGCTTAGGTGGATTTCTATACTTTGAGAATTATGTTAAAGTAAATGTATGGGGGACACTTTTTTCGAATTTTTTGTAACTCCTGTTCGTCGGAGCACCACGGGAGTGGTGTCGTTAGATAGGGCTCGACGATTGCTACCCAACGATATATAAGACTGTGTTTGCCCGGGAACAAAAATCCGGGGAAAACCGGGAAAAACGCCAAAAAATTTTGAAAAAGTTAAATATATTAAAATTTTTGTATGCACACACCCTATGTGTGCTATACCGTTAGATAGGTCTTTAAGAGACCTTTAATCTGAGACTAATATTAATTCCTTTTATAAAATAGGTTTTTGAAAAATTTGATTTTAATGAATTTTTATAAAGTTTTATAAGGTTTTTTGAAAATAATTAAGGTACTATTGAGTTTTAACAGTTAATATGGGTATCGCTGGACAGGTCTCGTTGAGGTCTGCACGAAGACACAAAATATCGATAAGCCGCCAGTAAATAACAAAGTTATGTAAAGTCAAAGTATATAAGTCAATAAAAAGTACGAATTTTCATGAAAAATATGAAAATGTTAAACAATTTTCGCGTGTAAATGCACGAAATATCAATAAATAGTCAAAACAAGCACGAAAACACAAAAAACTAGAACGAAATCGATCAAAATACAAAAAAGTTGTCGACGCTTCTTTGTAAACAGTGTCGCGCTTAGGTGGATTTCTATACTTTGAGAATTATGTTAAAGTAAATGTATGGGGGACACTTTTTTCGAATTTTTTGTAACTCCTGTTCGTCGGAGCACCACGGGAGTGGTGTCGTTAGATAGGGCTCGACGATTGCTACCCAACGATATATAAGACTGTGTTTGCCCGGGAACAAAAATCCGGGGAAAACCGGGAAAAACGCCAAAAAATTTTGAAAAAGTTAAATATATTAAAATTTTTGTATGGACACACCCTATGTGTGCTATACCGTTAGATAGGTCTTTAAGAGACCTTTAATCTGAGACTAATATTAATTCCTTTTATAAAATAGGTTTTTGAAAAATTTGATTTTAATGAATTTTTATAAAGTTTTATAAGGTTTTTTGAAAATAATTAAGGTACTATTGAGTTTTAACAGTTAATATGGGTATCGCTGGACAGGTCTCGTTGAGGTCTGCACGAAGACACAAAATATCGATAAGCCGCCAGTAAATAACAAAGTTATGTAAAGTCAAAGTATATAAGTCAATAAAAAGTACGAATTTTCATGAAAAATATGAAAATGTTAAACAATTTTCGCGTGTAAATGCACGAAATATCAATAAATAGTCAAAACAAGCACGAAAACACAAAAAACTAGAACGAAATCGATCAAAATACAAAAAAGTTGTCGACGCTTCTTTGTAAACAGTGTCGCGCTTAGGTGGATTTCTATACTTTGAGAATTATGTTAAAGTAAATGTATGGGGGACACTTTTTTCGAATTTTTTGTAACTCCTGTTCGTCGGAGCACCACGGGAGTGGTGTCGTTAGATAGGGCTCGACGATTGCTACCCAACGATATATAAGACTGTGTTTGCCCGGGAACAAAAATCCGGGGAAAACCGGGAAAAACGCCAAAAAATTTTGAAAAAGTTAAATATATTAAAATTTTTGTATGGACACACCCTATGTGTGCTATACCGTTAGATAGGTCTTTAAGAGACCTTTAATCTGAGACTAATATTAATTCCTTTTATAAAATAGGTTTTTGAAAAATTTGATTTTAATGAATTTTTATAAAGTTTTATAAGGTTTTTTGAAAATAATTAAGGTACTATTGAGTTTTAACAGTTAATATGGGTATCGCTGGACAGGTCTCGTTGAGGTCTGCACGAAGACACAAAATATCGATAAGCCGCCAGTAAATAACAAAGTTATGTAAAGTCAAAGTATATAAGTCAATAAAAAGTACGAATTTTCATGAAAAATATGAAAATGTTAAACAATTTTCGCGTGTAAATGCACGAAATATCAATAAATAGTCAAAACAAGCACGAAAACACAAAAAACTAGAACGAAATCGATCAAAATACAAAAAAGTTGTCGACGCTTCTTTGTAAACAGTGTCGCGCTTAGGTGGATTTCTATACTTTGAGAATTATGTTAAAGTAAATGTATGGGGGACACTTTTTTCGAATTTTTTGTAACTCCTGTTCGTCGGAGCACCACGGGAGTGGTGTCGTTAGATAGGGCTCGACGATTGCTACCCAACGATATATAAGACTGTGTTTGCCCGGGAACAAAAATCCGGGGAAAACCGGGAAAAACGCCAAAAAATTTTGAAAAAGTTAAATATATTAAAATTTTTGTATGGACACACCCTATGTGTGCTATACCGTTAGATAGGTCTTTAAGAGACCTTTAATCTGAGACTAATATTAATTCCTTTTATAAAATAGGTTTTTGAAAAATTTGATTTTAATGAATTTTTATAAAGTTTTATAAGGTTTTTTGAAAATAATTAAGGTACTATTGAGTTTTAACAGTTAATATGGGTATCGCTGGACAGGTCTCGTTGAGGTCTGCACGAAGACACAAAATATCGATAAGCCGCCAGTAAATAACAAAGTTATGTAAAGTCAAAGTATATAAGTCAATAAAAAGTACGAATTTTCATGAAAAATATGAAAATGTTAAACAATTTTCGCGTGTAAATGCACGAAATATCAATAAATAGTCAAAACAAGCACGAAAACACAAAAAACTAGAACGAAATCGATCAAAATACAAAAAAGTTGTCGACGCTTCTTTGTAAACAGTGTCGCGCTTAGGTGGATTTCTATACTTTGAGAATTATGTTAAAGTAAATGTATGGGGGACACTTTTTTCGAATTTTTTGTAACTCCTGTTCGTCGGAGCACCACGGGAGTGGTGTCGTTAGATAGGGCTCGACGATTGCTACCCAACGATATATAAGACTGTGTTTGCCCGGGAACAAAAATCCGGGGAAAACCGGGAAAAACGCCAAAAAATTTTGAAAAAGTTAAATATATTAAAATTTTTGTATGGACACACCCTATGTGTGCTATACCGTTAGATAGGTCTTTAAGAGACCTTTAATCTGAGACTAATATTAATTCCTTTTATAAAATAGGTTTTTGAAAAATTTGATTTTAATGAATTTTTATAAAGTTTTATAAGGTTTTTTGAAAATAATTAAGGTACTATTGAGTTTTAACAGTTAATATGGGTATCGCTGGACAGGTCTCGTTGAGGTCTGCACGAAGACACAAAATATCGATAAGCCGCCAGTAAATAACAAAGTTATGTAAAGTCAAAGTATATAAGTCAATAAAAAGTACGAATTTTCATGAAAAATATGAAAATGTTAAACAATTTTCGCGTGTAAATGCACGAAATATCAATAAATAGTCAAAACAAGCACGAAAACACAAAAAACTAGAACGAAATCGATCAAAATACAAAAAAGTTGTCGACGCTTCTTTGTAAACAGTGTCGCGCTTAGGTGGATTTCTATACTTTGAGAATTATGTTAAAGTAAATGTATGGGGGACACTTTTTTCGAATTTTTTGTAACTCCTGTTCGTCGGAGCACCACGGGAGTGGTGTCGTTAGATAGGGCTCGACGATTGCTACCCAACGATATATAAGACTGTGTTTGCCCGGGAACAAAAATCCGGGGAAAACCGGGAAAAACGCCAAAAAATTTTGAAAAAGTTAAATATATTAAAATTTTTGTATGGACACACCCTATGTGTGCTATACCGTTAGATAGGTCTTTAAGAGACCTTTAATCTGAGACTAATATTAATTCCTTTTATAAAATAGGTTTTTGAAAAATTTGATTTTAATGAATTTTTATAAAGTTTTATAAGGTTTTTTGAAAATAATTAAGGTACTATTGAGTTTTAACAGTTAATATGGGTATCGCTGGACAGGTCTCGTTGAGGTCTGCACGAAGACACAAAATATCGATAAGCCGCCAGTAAATAACAAAGTTATGTAAAGTCAAAGTATATAAGTCAATAAAAAGTACGAATTTTCATGAAAAATATGAAAATGTTAAACAATTTTCGCGTGTAAATGCACGAAATATCAATAAATAGTCAAAACAAGCACGAAAACACAAAAAACTAGAACGAAATCGATCAAAATACAAAAAAGTTGTCGACGCTTCTTTGTAAACAGTGTCGCGCTTAGGTGGATTTCTATACTTTGAGAATTATGTTAAAGTAAATGTATGGGGGACACTTTTTTCGAATTTTTTGTAACTCCTGTTCGTCGGAGCACCACGGGAGTGGTGTCGTTAGATAGGGCTCGACGATTGCTACCCAACGATATATAAGACTGTGTTTGCCCGGGAACAAAAATCCGGGGAAAACCGGGAAAAACGCCAAAAAATTTTGAAAAAGTTAAATATATTAAAATTTTTGTATGGACACACCCTATGTGTGCTATACCGTTAGATAGGTCTTTAAGAGACCTTTAATCTGAGACTAATATTAATTCCTTTTATAAAATAGGTTTTTGAAAAATTTGATTTTAATGAATTTTTATAAAGTTTTATAAGGTTTTTTGAAAATAATTAAGGTACTATTGAGTTTTAACAGTTAATATGGGTATCGCTGGACAGGTCTCGTTGAGGTCTGCACGAAGACACAAAATATCGATAAGCCGCCAGTAAATAACAAAGTTATGTAAAGTCAAAGTATATAAGTCAATAAAAAGTACGAATTTTCATGAAAAATATGAAAATGTTAAACAATTTTCGCGTGTAAATGCACGAAATATCAA
>CAKOAH010000003.1:15000-32500 GCA_932294365.1 Diachrysia chrysitis
CTTCGCTTTTCGGACACGATGGATTTGGATTCCCTCCTCCTTCGCGTTGATGGCCTTCCGAATTCTTCCCAACACTTCCTCCCCAGTATCCATGTCGTCCCTGGACGCGATCACAATCGAGTGCAGCGCTTTGGGCTCCGGGCGTTTTCGCCCCTTTGTGGTCGCCGCCACACTCGCATATGTGATCGCCTCCAGTGACTCCTGTTTTTCTTGGAGGGCCACTTTAAGGTGTTCCGCTTTCTCGTTGCTCTCTCTCATAAGCCTACTATGTTCGGCCAATGAGGAGAGCAACTGAGAGACTTCTTTTGTACCCACCGCTTCTAGAGGCTTCGGGGCTTCCTTCTCCACCTCCTGTATTTCCTCCGTTGGCTCATCCTCCCCCGCGTCGCAGGCCGCAGGAGAAGGGGAGCCCGCGGTCTTTCTGGCTTCGGCCTCCTTTATCATTTGGTAGAGTCGGTCGATGGCCTGGGTGACGGTAGCTTTAATATCGGTCTTCAGATTTCTGGACGCGTTGAGTGCTATTTTTGCTTTCGTCACCCATGCCCTCGCCTCCTGTAACCTGTTGGGTCCAACAGGGACCGCTGGGCTCTCCTCGGGAAAAAGGATCTTGGCCGCCTCCCGCTCCCCCATGTTTCTCCTGACTTTCGTCTGGGTCTTATAGGCACTTGGTTTCCCAGTTATATTTGGAGGAGTGCTTGGCGGGGATGAGCCTCGTGGAGAGGAAGACTTCTTGGCGGGGGTGCGGAACATGTTGGTTTGGGGGGTTCGATGAATAATTTTCCTAATCAACCCAACCCAACCTGTTTAAAATCAGTAAAATTGTAAAAGTTGTACAATGATAATTGCTAAAATATTTGTAAAAAAATTGTATAATTGAATAAAAAGTATAAATAATTAAAAAGTGTATAAATAAATTTTTTGGTCTATTTTAGAGCAAAATTGGTCAGTAGAAAATTGCAGCTTACGGTGAAGTGTGCCCCAATGCGTTGCGTCGTCAGAAAAGCGTCAGGCGCTCTGTCTGGTGGCCGCTTTAGCTGGGAAACGCTTCTTGCGTAGCAAAAAGCGTCCAAAAACGGCCTGTCAATACAAAATTTTCGGTACCTGCAAGACAGGTGTGGGTGTCAAAGTGAAGTCTTTAAGCTGAGGGCTTTGAGACTATGTTGAAAAGACAGAGCGGTTTAATACCTCTTCAACGCCGCAAACCGCAGCCCTCTAGGCCTATCGGTTCCGGAGATATTGCTTCCCAAAGTTTTGAGGTATCAAAATGTATGGGGCAAAAGTCTCCGGAATCGATATGCCCAATGAGATTAGGGCGGGTGGGCGGGCAATTTTTTCGAAATTTTTACAACTCCTGGTTTTCGGAGCACCACGGGAGTGGTGTCGTTAGAAAGGGCTCGTCAATTGCTATTCAACGATATAAAAACTGTGTTAACCCGGGAACAAATTTCCGGGGAAAACCGGCAAAAACGATAAAAATTTTAGAAAAAGTTAAATAATTTAGAAAATCGGTATGAACACACCCTAAGTGTGCTATATAGTTTGATAGGCCTTTAGGAGACCTACAATCTGAGACTAATATTGGTTACTAATAAAAAGAAGGTTTTTGAAAAATTTAAATTTAAAGAATTTTTATACGATTTTTGAAAAATAAGGTATGTACTATTGAATTTTAACTAAGAATATGGGTATCGCTGAAAAGGTCTCGTTGAGATCTATACGTTGGTGCAAAAATTTCAGAAATCCACCAGTAAATAACAGAGTTATATGTAGTCAATATATATAAGTCAATTAAAAATACGAATTTTCATGAAAATTATGAAAATGTTCAACAATTTTCGCGTGTAAATGCGCGAAGTATCAATAAATAGTTAATATTAGCACGAACACACAAAAAACTAGACCAAAATCGAGTAAAAAACAAAAAAGTTGTCGACGGTTAGGTTAGGTTAGGTTAGGTTAGGTTAGGTTAGGTTAGGTTAGGTTAGGTTAGGTTAGGTTAGGTTAGGTTAGGTTAGGTTAGGTTAGGTTAGGTTAGGTTAGGTTAGGTTAGGTTAGGTTAGGTTAGGTTAGGTTAGGTTAGGTTAGGTTAGGTTAGGTTAGGTTAGGTTAGGTTAGGTTAGGTTAGGTTAGGTTAGGTTAGGTTAGGTTAGGTTAGGTTAGGTTAGGTTAGGTTAGGTTAGGTTAGGTTAGGTTAGGTTAGGTTAGGTTAGGTTAGGTTAGGTTAGGTTAGGTTAGGTTAGGTTAGGTTAGGTTAGGTTAGGTTAGGTTAGGTTAGGTTAGGTTAGGTTAGGTTAGGTTAGGTTAGGTTAGGTTAGGTTAGGTTAGGTTAGGTTAGGTTAGGTTAGGTTAGGTTAGGTTAGGTTAGGTTAGGTTAGGTTAGGTTAGGTTAGGTTAGGTTAGGTTAGGTTAGGTTAGGTTAGGTTAGGTTAGGTTAGGTTAGGTTAGGTTAGGTTAGGTTAGGTTAGGTTAGGTTAGGTTAGGTTAGGTTAGGTTAGGTTAGGTTAGGTTAGGTTAGGTTAGGTTAGGTTAGGTTAGGTTAGGTTAGGTTAGGTTAGGTTAGGTTAGGTTAGGTTAGGTTAGGTTAGGTTAGGTTAGGTTAGGTTAGGTTAGGTTAGGTTAGGTTAGGTTAGGTTAGGTTAGGTTAGGTTAGGTTAGGTTAGGTTAGGTTAGGTTAGGTTAGGTTAGGTTAGGTTAGGTTAGGTTAGGTTAGGTTAGGTTAGGTTAGGTTAGGTTAGGTTAGGTTAGGTTAGGTTAGGTTAGGTTAGGTTAGGTTAGGTTAGGTTAGGTTAGGTTAGGTTAGGTTAGGTTAGGTTAGGTTAGGTTAGGTTAGGTTAGGTTAGGTTAGGTTAGGTTAGGTTAGGTTAGGTTAGGTTAGGTTAGGTTAGGTTAGGTTAGGTTAGGTTAGGTTAGGTTAGGTTAGGTTAGGTTAGGTTAGGTTAGGTTAGGTTAGGTTAGGTTAGGTTAGGTTAGGTTAGGTTAGGTTAGGTTAGGTTAGGTTAGGTTAGGTTAGGTTAGGTTAGGTTAGGTTAGGTTAGGTTAGGTTAGGTTAGGTTAGGTTAGGTTAGGTTAGGTTAGGTTAGGTTAGGTTAGGTTAGGTTAGGTTAGGTTAGGTTAGGTTAGGTTAGGTTAGGTTAGGTTAGGTTAGGTTAGGTTAGGTTAGGTTAGGTTAGGTTAGGTTAGGTTAGGTTAGGTTAGGTTAGGTTAGGTTAGGTTAGGTTAGGTTAGGTTAGGTTAGGTTAGGTTAGGTTAGGTTAGGTTAGGTTAGGTTAGGTTAGGTTAGGTTAGGTTAGGTTAGGTTAGGTTAGGTTAGGTTAGGTTAGGTTAGGTTAGGTTAGGTTAGGTTAGGTTAGGTTAGGTTAGGTTAGGTTAGGTTAGGTTAGGTTAGGTTAGGTTAGGTTAGGTTAGGTTAGGTTAGGTTAGGTTAGGTTAGGTTAGGTTAGGTTAGGTTAGGTTAGGTTAGGTTAGGTTAGGTTAGGTTAGGTTAGGTTAGGTTAGGTTAGGTTAGGTTAGGTTAGGTTAGGTTAGGTTAGGTTAGGTTAGGTTAGGTTAGGTTAGGTTAGGTTAGGTTAGGTTAGGTTAGGTTAGGTTAGGTTAGGTTAGGTTAGGTTAGGTTAGGTTAGGTTAGGTTAGGTTAGGTTAGGTTAGGTTAGGTTAGGTTAGGTTAGGTTAGGTTAGGTTAGGTTAGGTTAGGTTAGGTTAGGTTAGGTTAGGTTAGGTTAGGTTAGGTTAGGTTAGGTTAGGTTAGGTTAGGTTAGGTTAGGTTAGGTTAGGTTAGGTTAGGTTAGGTTAGGTTAGGTTAGGTTAGGTTAGGTTAGGTTAGGTTAGGTTAGGTTAGGTTAGGTTAGGTTAGGTTAGGTTAGGTTAGGTTAGGTTAGGTTAGGTTAGGTTAGGTTAGGTTAGGTTAGGTTAGGTTAGGTTAGGTTAGGTTAGGTTAGGTTAGGTTAGGTTAGGTTAGGTTAGGTTAGGTTAGGTTAGGTTAGGTTAGGTTAGGTTAGGTTAGGTTAGGTTAGGTTAGGTTAGGTTAGGTTAGGTTAGGTTAGGTTAGGTTAGGTTAGGTTAGGTTAGGTTAGGTTAGGTTAGGTTAGGTTAGGTTAGGTTAGGTTAGGTTAGGTTAGGTTAGGTTAGGTTAGGTTAGGTTAGGTTAGGTTAGGTTAGGTTAGGTTAGGTTAGGTTAGGTTAGGTTAGGTTAGGTTAGGTTAGGTTAGGTTAGGTTAGGTTAGGTTAGGTTAGGTTAGGTTAGGTTAGGTTAGGTTAGGTTAGGTTAGGTTAGGTTAGGTTAGGTTAGGTTAGGTTAGGTTAGGTTAGGTTAGGTTAGGTTAGGTTAGGTTAGGTTAGGTTAGGTTAGGTTAGGTTAGGTTAGGTTAGGTTAGGTTAGGTTAGGTTAGGTTAGGTTAGGTTAGGTTAGGTTAGGTTAGGTTAGGTTAGGTTAGGTTAGGTTAGGTTAGGTTAGGTTAGGTTAGGTTAGGTTAGGTTAGGTTAGGTTAGGTTAGGTTAGGTTAGGTTAGGTTAGGTTAGGTTAGGTTAGGTTAGGTTAGGTTAGGTTAGGTTAGGTTAGGTTAGGTTAGGTTAGGTTAGGTTAGGTTAGGTTAGGTTAGGTTAGGTTAGGTTAGGTTAGGTTAGGTTAGGTTAGGTTAGGTTAGGTTAGGTTAGGTTAGGTTAGGTTAGGTTAGGTTAGGTTAGGTTAGGTTAGGTTAGGTTAGGTTAGGTTAGGTTAGGTTAGGTTAGGTTAGGTTAGGTTAGGTTAGGTTAGGTTAGGTTAGGTTAGGTTAGGTTAGGTTAGGTTAGGTTAGGTTAGGTTAGGTTAGGTTAGGTTAGGTTAGGTTAGGTTAGGTTAGGTTAGGTTAGGTTAGGTTAGGTTAGGTTAGGTTAGGTTAGGTTAGGTTAGGTTAGGTTAGGTTAGGTTAGGTTAGGTTAGGTTAGGTTAGGTTAGGTTAGGTTAGGTTAGGTTAGGTTAGGTTAGGTTAGGTTAGGTTAGGTTAGGTTAGGTTAGGTTAGGTTAGGTTAGGTTAGGTTAGGTTAGGTTAGGTTAGGTTAGGTTAGGTTAGGTTAGGTTAGGTTAGGTTAGGTTAGGTTAGGTTAGGTTAGGTTAGGTTAGGTTAGGTTAGGTTAGGTTAGGTTAGGTTAGGTTAGGTTAGGTTAGGTTAGGTTAGGTTAGGTTAGGTTAGGTTAGGTTAGGTTAGGTTAGGTTAGGTTAGGTTAGGTTAGGTTAGGTTAGGTTAGGTTAGGTTAGGTTAGGTTAGGTTAGGTTAGGTTAGGTTAGGTTAGGTTAGGTTAGGTTAGGTTAGGTTAGGTTAGGTTAGGTTAGGTTAGGTTAGGTTAGGTTAGGTTAGGTTAGGTTAGGTTAGGTTAGGTTAGGTTAGGTTAGGTTAGGTTAGGTTAGGTTAGGTTAGGTTAGGTTAGGTTAGGTTAGGTTAGGTTAGGTTAGGTTAGGTTAGGTTAGGTTAGGTTAGGTTAGGTTAGGTTAGGTTAGGTTAGGTTAGGTTAGGTTAGGTTAGGTTAGGTTAGGTTAGGTTAGGTTAGGTTAGGTTAGGTTAGGTTAGGTTAGGTTAGGTTAGGTTAGGTTAGGTTAGGTTAGGTTAGGTTAGGTTAGGTTAGGTTAGGTTAGGTTAGGTTAGGTTAGGTTAGGTTAGGTTAGGTTAGGTTAGGTTAGGTTAGGTTAGGTTAGGTTAGGTTAGGTTAGGTTAGGTTAGGTTAGGTTAGGTTAGGTTAGGTTAGGTTAGGTTAGGTTAGGTTAGGTTAGGTTAGGTTAGGTTAGGTTAGGTTAGGTTAGGTTAGGTTAGGTTAGGTTAGGTTAGGTTAGGTTAGGTTAGGTTAGGTTAGGTTAGGTTAGGTTAGGTTAGGTTAGGTTAGGTTAGGTTAGGTTAGGTTAGGTTAGGTTAGGTTAGGTTAGGTTAGGTTAGGTTAGGTTAGGTTAGGTTAGGTTAGGTTAGGTTAGGTTAGGTTAGGTTAGGTTAGGTTAGGTTAGGTTAGGTTAGGTTAGGTTAGGTTAGGTTAGGTTAGGTTAGGTTAGGTTAGGTTAGGTTAGGTTAGGTTAGGTTAGGTTAGGTTAGGTTAGGTTAGGTTAGGTTAGGTTAGGTTAGGTTAGGTTAGGTTAGGTTAGGTTAGGTTAGGTTAGGTTAGGTTAGGTTAGGTTAGGTTAGGTTAGGTTAGGTTAGGTTAGGTTAGGTTAGGTTAGGTTAGGTTAGGTTAGGTTAGGTTAGGTTAGGTTAGGTTAGGTTAGGTTAGGTTAGGTTAGGTTAGGTTAGGTTAGGTTAGGTTAGGTTAGGTTAGGTTAGGTTAGGTTAGGTTAGGTTAGGTTAGGTTAGGTTAGGTTAGGTTAGGTTAGGTTAGGTTAGGTTAGGTTAGGTTAGGTTAGGTTAGGTTAGGTTAGGTTAGGTTAGGTTAGGTTAGGTTAGGTTAGGTTAGGTTAGGTTAGGTTAGGTTAGGTTAGGTTAGGTTAGGTTAGGTTAGGTTAGGTTAGGTTAGGTTAGGTTAGGTTAGGTTAGGTTAGGTTAGGTTAGGTTAGGTTAGGTTAGGTTAGGTTAGGTTAGGTTAGGTTAGGTTAGGTTAGGTTAGGTTAGGTTAGGTTAGGTTAGGTTAGGTTAGGTTAGGTTAGGTTAGGTTAGGTTAGGTTAGGTTAGGTTAGGTTAGGTTAGGTTAGGTTAGGTTAGGTTAGGTTAGGTTAGGTTAGGTTAGGTTAGGTTAGGTTAGGTTAGGTTAGGTTAGGTTAGGTTAGGTTAGGTTAGGTTAGGTTAGGTTAGGTTAGGTTAGGTTAGGTTAGGTTAGGTTAGGTTAGGTTAGGTTAGGTTAGGTTAGGTTAGGTTAGGTTAGGTTAGGTTAGGTTAGGTTAGGTTAGGTTAGGTTAGGTTAGGTTAGGTTAGGTTAGGTTAGGTTAGGTTAGGTTAGGTTAGGTTAGGTTAGGTTAGGTTAGGTTAGGTTAGGTTAGGTTAGGTTAGGTTAGGTTAGGTTAGGTTAGGTTAGGTTAGGTTAGGTTAGGTTAGGTTAGGTTAGGTTAGGTTAGGTTAGGTTAGGTTAGGTTAGGTTAGGTTAGGTTAGGTTAGGTTAGGTTAGGTTAGGTTAGGTTAGGTTAGGTTAGGTTAGGTTAGGTTAGGTTAGGTTAGGTTAGGTTAGGTTAGGTTAGGTTAGGTTAGGTTAGGTTAGGTTAGGTTAGGTTAGGTTAGGTTAGGTTAGGTTAGGTTAGGTTAGGTTAGGTTAGGTTAGGTTAGGTTAGGTTAGGTTAGGTTAGGTTAGGTTAGGTTAGGTTAGGTTAGGTTAGGTTAGGTTAGGTTAGGTTAGGTTAGGTTAGGTTAGGTTAGGTTAGGTTAGGTTAGGTTAGGTTAGGTTAGGTTAGGTTAGGTTAGGTTAGGTTAGGTTAGGTTAGGTTAGGTTAGGTTAGGTTAGGTTAGGTTAGGTTAGGTTAGGTTAGGTTAGGTTAGGTTAGGTTAGGTTAGGTTAGGTTAGGTTAGGTTAGGTTAGGTTAGGTTAGGTTAGGTTAGGTTAGGTTAGGTTAGGTTAGGTTAGGTTAGGTTAGGTTAGGTTAGGTTAGGTTAGGTTAGGTTAGGTTAGGTTAGGTTAGGTTAGGTTAGGTTAGGTTAGGTTAGGTTAGGTTAGGTTAGGTTAGGTTAGGTTAGGTTAGGTTAGGTTAGGTTAGGTTAGGTTAGGTTAGGTTAGGTTAGGTTAGGTTAGGTTAGGTTAGGTTAGGTTAGGTTAGGTTAGGTTAGGTTAGGTTAGGTTAGGTTAGGTTAGGTTAGGTTAGGTTAGGTTAGGTTAGGTTAGGTTAGGTTAGGTTAGGTTAGGTTAGGTTAGGTTAGGTTAGGTTAGGTTAGGTTAGGTTAGGTTAGGTTAGGTTAGGTTAGGTTAGGTTAGGTTAGGTTAGGTTAGGTTAGGTTAGGTTAGGTTAGGTTAGGTTAGGTTAGGTTAGGTTAGGTTAGGTTAGGTTAGGTTAGGTTAGGTTAGGTTAGGTTAGGTTAGGTTAGGTTAGGTTAGGTTAGGTTAGGTTAGGTTAGGTTAGGTTAGGTTAGGTTAGGTTAGGTTAGGTTAGGTTAGGTTAGGTTAGGTTAGGTTAGGTTAGGTTAGGTTAGGTTAGGTTAGGTTAGGTTAGGTTAGGTTAGGTTAGGTTAGGTTAGGTTAGGTTAGGTTAGGTTAGGTTAGGTTAGGTTAGGTTAGGTTAGGTTAGGTTAGGTTAGGTTAGGTTAGGTTAGGTTAGGTTAGGTTAGGTTAGGTTAGGTTAGGTTAGGTTAGGTTAGGTTAGGTTAGGTTAGGTTAGGTTAGGTTAGGTTAGGTTAGGTTAGGTTAGGTTAGGTTAGGTTAGGTTAGGTTAGGTTAGGTTAGGTTAGGTTAGGTTAGGTTAGGTTAGGTTAGGTTAGGTTAGGTTAGGTTAGGTTAGGTTAGGTTAGGTTAGGTTAGGTTAGGTTAGGTTAGGTTAGGTTAGGTTAGGTTAGGTTAGGTTAGGTTAGGTTAGGTTAGGTTAGGTTAGGTTAGGTTAGGTTAGGTTAGGTTAGGTTAGGTTAGGTTAGGTTAGGTTAGGTTAGGTTAGGTTAGGTTAGGTTAGGTTAGGTTAGGTTAGGTTAGGTTAGGTTAGGTTAGGTTAGGTTAGGTTAGGTTAGGTTAGGTTAGGTTAGGTTAGGTTAGGTTAGGTTAGGTTAGGTTAGGTTAGGTTAGGTTAGGTTAGGTTAGGTTAGGTTAGGTTAGGTTAGGTTAGGTTAGGTTAGGTTAGGTTAGGTTAGGTTAGGTTAGGTTAGGTTAGGTTAGGTTAGGTTAGGTTAGGTTAGGTTAGGTTAGGTTAGGTTAGGTTAGGTTAGGTTAGGTTAGGTTAGGTTAGGTTAGGTTAGGTTAGGTTAGGTTAGGTTAGGTTAGGTTAGGTTAGGTTAGGTTAGGTTAGGTTAGGTTAGGTTAGGTTAGGTTAGGTTAGGTTAGGTTAGGTTAGGTTAGGTTAGGTTAGGTTTTTTTTTTTTTTTTTTTTTTTTTAAAGAAACTACAAATCCGCAGACGCTTGGTCCGCGCTCTTTTTTAATTAATTTTATTGAAAGAAAAGAAAAATTTTCGGCACTATTAAATATCTTTGCCTTAAAAACTACTCCGCTGCGTTCTTACTTGCAGCCGTCGTCTGCTATTTTATAGCAAAAAGTCCATCACCACGTTATTTATTATTGAAATTAAATTCTTTGTTACATTTTGTTACCTTTTTCTAAAAATTATTCTAAATTATTCTACGAATGTATACACATTTAAACTTATACTTCTATACTTGCGTACTTGCTATATATATATATTTTTTTTTTTTTTTTTTTTTTTTTTTTTTTTTTTTTTTTTTTTTTTTTTTTTTTTTTGTATGATTATTATTAGTTAATGTTTTATCTTTAATATTATATGTGTTCATTGTATATATATATATATATTTTTTTTTTTTTTTTTTTTTTTTTTTTTTTTTTTTTTTTTTTTTTTTTCAATGTTTATGGTTTACAATTATACATTACATTACAATTACCTGTTACATTACAGTCATATGACACACTTATATACTAGATTGGGAGTTTGGGTTAGGGGGAGGGGTCAGGGTTTTACGTAGTTTCGCAAGCGCCTCCACGATTGCCATGTTTCGATGCCGCATAGCTGTCCGGAGATTGTAGTCGACAACTTCTTCTGTTGGCGCATCCATCGTCATCGGTGTAATAGACGCAACTGGCGGTATGTCGTGACACAGCGACTACTGCATGTGGGACGCTGTCGTGTATCTGCATTCGTCTCCTTGTGTTCACAACGACGACGTGCTCGTAAGTGAGACCCTGGGATTCGTGGATGGTCAGAGTGCGGGACCCTTCCCCAGATCCGTATCCCTGGTCACTCAGAGAGGATTTCTCCTCTTGTGTGTGGACCAGGAACAGCGTATTCTGGGTTTCTCTGGGTATTTCCGCGCCCGAGTAGCCTACCACCCTCAGGGAATGGATATTACTCGCCGATGTTTTTGACGAGTAGATTCCATTGTATATCTCACTCATAGCGAACGCGACGTCCATTGGATTGCGGTGTGTGCAGAGCAACTCCTGAGTTATCGATGCCACCATGCTTGGACGGGTATACCTGAGTGGAAATAGGTTCTCTCTGTCCAAATATGGTAGCTGATTAACATCCCCGATGAGGACGACTTCACTGGCACCAGACAACTTTGCTGCCATGACAATGGCCCCAAAATGGTTCATGAGGGCCTCGTCCACAGTGAGCCTGCGGCACTTTTCCCCTTCCTTGAAGCCATTTGCCAATACGGAGGCCATTGTTCGCACCTTGGTTTTTGCCTTGTCTCCTAGCCGGTGCGAAAGCTTTTCCCTGAGATCTTTTGCAGCTTCCGTCGTCGTGGTAACCACTACCTCGCCCTCCTCATCAAAGTTCTTCACCAACCAGGTTGTCTTGCCGCAACCTGGTACCCCCGTTCACCCACTTGATGTCGCTGAGGTCCCAATCTGCTGGATCGTAAGAGGAAGTACCCGAGATGGTTTGCGCCATCTCGAGGAACTTGTCGTCCAACATTATTTGTGTGCAACTCGCAACAACCACTACTGGCTCCTCTTCCGGTATGTTAAAAACCAATTTACCCCTCTTCTTCGTCTCGTCCTCGTCGTCGTTTGTCTGGAAGGGGATCTTAGGAAGCTTAATGTTTCCCCTCTGTCCTCGTAGACTATCACCTCGTGCGCCTCGGCGGCTTTCAGGCAACCTAGGCGGTCCACAGCTTCGCCTCTGATTTTATCGACACTCATGGCGTCTACGCTGATGACTTGAGCCGTATGTCCAGTTGTTCCTAGTCTCTGGAGTAGTGAGCTTGCTTGAGCGAATGGTGTCTCCTCCTTCCACTCGAGTAACGCAATCCTTTTGTCTTTGTGTTGCATTACCCGGCATCGGATATCGGAGAATTCCATTTCCGGCAAGGTATGGTACCTCCTGCTCCTCAGGCTTGCTCTTGTAGTACTTCCGTTGACTAAGGCCGCAAGGCCTGGAGAAATAGAGACTGTGTCTCTCCTTGGACTCACCCTGCAGAAGCTTATTCCTAATTGTTCTTGAGCTCTGTTCATGAACAGGGCTACTCCTCTGAGTCTTATGCCAGGCTCGCCAGCAACTCCCCATGTCAGAAAGGTTGAAGTTGTTCCGACTCCGGAGTCAGCTGGCTGAGCGGTTGTTGTCGTGGTTGTTGTCAATGTGAGGTCTTGTGTCGTGGTCATATCTGTAGTTGTGTCATTTATAGTGTTTGTGTCAGGTGCATTTATTGTTTGTGTCAGTGTTGTTGTTGGTACAGATGTTATGGCTTGGTGTGATGTTTGTGTCTGGGTCAATGTCTGTGTTAGTGTGTGTGTCTGATTAGGTTGTGTGTTGGCTGATGGTAGCGGTGTTTTTGTGGAGTTGGCTCTTGCTGCAACTTTGGCGACTCTTTCTGCGAATTCCAGGAATGATGTTCTTGCAGCCTTTTCTTCTATGATAGAACTGAGAGTAGATTGTTCTAGATTGATTTCTAACTTATTCTCTAACTCCAGTCTATCCAGGCTGAATCTGGGACATTCCAGAAGTAGGTGCCAGACCGTTTCTTCCGCTGCTGAGTCGCATACGCACGAGGGGCTGTCTTTGAGATGGAAGCGATGCAGATATGCTGAGAATCCTCCGTGTCCGGTGAAAATCTGGACCAGTGCTGGAGTGAGGACCGTATCCTTGGTAATTCTTCTCGCCGCTTGGACGTTTGGGAAAAATACCTTGGTCACCGTTCCTGTACTGGAGGATTCGTATCTTGCCTGCCATTTCTTGACTGTTTCCTCGCGTATGCTCTTCTTCGCGAAAGATATCGGCACATTGTTGTAGTCTGGTGCCGTTTTTTTAGTGAGTGCAGCCTTCTTAGCCAGCTCGTCCGCTCTTTCATTACCTGGTGTCCCTACGTGTGCTCTCAACCAGAAGAGTTTCACTTCTCTGCCCTCCTCTCGAATCTCCTGCACCAGTTCCTTGATGTTGTGTGCCAATTGGTGAGTTGCCATCGGGCACTTCAGCAGGTCTAGCGAAGATCTTGAATCGCTGAGAATGCTGGCTGTGCTCGTTTGACTTTCTTTAACTAGTTTTATGGCTCTGAACAGTGCGTAAAGTTCCGATTGGAAGACAGTATTGTGTGGCTCTAGGCGGAAGGTTCTGTATTTCAACTCCTTTCCTTCATTCCACCATGTTAGGGCAGCTCCGACTTTCCCCTCTATCTTGCTGCCATCGGTGTAGATGTGGGGTCCGACTACATGGTGTGTCTCTAGGGTTTCGGAGTTGAAATCCTCCAATTGCTGGTAATCTGTTTGTGTTAATTTTGACGGGTGTGGGTGTTGAAGGTATCCTACTTTTCGCTCTAACTCCCTTCCTGGGGGTAGGAACTCGTGAGAAAACCCTTTTTTTATTTTGAAAAGTGTAGAGGCCTCTGCTACCCGAAGGTCTAGAGGCAGCTGTCCGGACAGAATTAGTGCCGATGTCAGAGACACCGTGCGATACGCTTTGCAGATCTTCTGCGCAAATCCTCTTTGCAGTGAGTCTAGCTGGTTTCTTACCATCAGCTTCTCGGCTGCAGGTGCCCATGCGCTTGCTGCGTATAACACGATTGGCTCTATCACAGACACATATATGGTCCTGATTACTTCTCGGTTTAGACCCCACGTCACTCTCGCCGCACATGCAAGCTGTTTGTATATGTCCGCAGCTTTTTTGCATGTGGCGGAAACATGTGCGTTGAAAGTGAGTTTATTGTCTATTGTCAGTCCTAACAGCTTGATCTCGGGAACGAGATTTAGCTGAACGCCGCGCATGCGGACAACTGGGGAGTCGTACTTAAGTTTCCTCGTCAGAACCATTGCATTGGTTTTGTGAGCTGCGAAGTTTAACTTATTCTGAACGCCCCAGTCGGCCACGCTTTCCAGCGCTCTCTCTGCTGTCTGCTGTAGAGTACTGACTTCTTGGTCCGAGAAGACCAGGACCACGTCATCTGCGTACGCTTGGCAGAAAACGCCAGAACCGTTGATTTTGTGTAGAAGCGAGTCTAAGATTAAGTTCCACAGTGTCGGACCGGCTATAGAGCCCTGGACACATCCCTTTGTGGTATCTTTCTCGCTTTTAGCTCTGGCGTAATTCACCAATACCTTTCGATCTTGTAGGTACGAGGCTAATGTTGTGTAGATGTTTTTGGGACACCTTTTGTGTATGAGTTGGTGTTTTATGGCTGGCCACCATGCATTGTCGAAGGCTCCCTCTATGTCCAGTGATACTAAAAGCACGATCTTTTTGGCTTTTATTTCTGCTCGTAGGTGCGTCACTAGAGCATAGAGAGCGTCCTCGGTGCCGCGCTGTGGCATGAAGCCATATTGGTGTGTGTTGAATGTCGGGAGGAGGTGCCACTGTAGCCGGGTGACTATTAGCTTTTCGACGATTTTACCTAAAACAGATAGGAGTCCAATAGGTCTGTAGGACTTCGGTTGGGTGTAATCGTCTTTCCCGGGTTTTCTTAGGATACACACATGGGCTGTTTTCCACTGCTTGGGGAAGTATGATAGTGCTAGGCACTTGTTGGCTAAAGCCAAAAATACGTCCCTGTTGCAGCTGATAGCCGTAGTGCATATGTCTGCCGTCAACCCATCCGGACCGGGAGCTTTCTTCGGATTCTGGTTTCGTAAAACCTGTTCCAGCTCCGCATGTTCGAAAGGTGGGTCGTTGGGAGACAGTCCTGGAATGTTGTCGGGGTTCTGCTGTGTCAGTGTTCTAAGGTGTTGCTGGTGTGGTGTTTCTGTTTCCGTGTGATCGTCTGGGTAGAAGGTCTCCGCAAGGAGATCTGATGATGCCTCTGGGCTCAGGGTTTCCCCTGCGCTATTTCTGAGGAGGGCATCGTTTTCTCTTTTCGCGGTTTTCCTTATCACACGGTAAATTCCGTCCCACATACTCTCCCTATCCTGTGTGGAACAGAATTCCTTCCAGCTAGCTGTGGCAGCTTCTGCAGCTTGTGTTGTGTATAATGTTTTTGCTGTGTGGTAATCGGTGATTGTGTAGTGTCTGCGTGAGGGAGCGGCGTTCCGGATCCTTCTCTTCTTTCTGAGCACATCTTTCTTAAGCTCTTCAAGAGAAGGGGACCACCATGGTGGATTCATTTCCTGCTTCCTGACTCCAAGCTTGGGTACTGTTTTCTCGCAAGCTTTGTGGATGGCGGAGGTGTACTCGCTTATAATGGATTCCACGTCCTGGGGAGTTGAGGCTTCCGAGACTCGGGCAGGTGTTATATTGTTTTCCTCCAGTAGTGTGGTGAGGGTCTCCCTGAATTCAGACCATTTCGCCTTCTTGGTGTTATAGATGCGTGTAGATGTATTCCTCAGAGGTTCTAAGGGTTTTTCTAGACGCATTGTGAAGGTAATCGCGTTGTGGTCAGATGAGGTGAGGCCTCTGTCTACTTTCCAGTCTCCTATTCTGTTCAGAAGAGACAAACTGCATACCGTCACGTCAACGACACTTGTATACAACCTGTCTCCTCTGTACGTTTCGAACGTGGGGACCTGTCCTCTGTTGAGTATGTGGAGATCCATTTCGTTCAGGAAAGAATTGAACTCTGCGCCACGGTGGTCTTCGGAATTGCTTCCCCACCACTGGCTCCACGCATTTATGTCTCCTCCGACAATTATGTTGGGTGTCTGTGTGCGTTCAGGAAAGAATTGAACTCTGCGCCACGGTGGTCTTCGGAATTGCTTCCCCACCACTGGCTCCACGCATTTATGTCTCCTCCGACAATTATGTTGGGTGTCTGTGTGTGTAATTTTGAAAGTGTATTTTTAATTGTGTTTATGTAGGGTGTTAATGACTGGTCTCCCTCGAAGTAGACCGACAGTAGTCCAAGCTTAATTGGGCCCACCTTTATTACCACGGCTGCGACGTTCTCAGTGACCAGCTGGGGGTCATGAATGACCTCCAGTTCGTCTCCGAAGATTATTAGTGCAGCTTTCACTGGTTTTTGACGGCCCAGAGTGCACTGGATGACTTGTGTGCCTGCATTTTGCTTCAAGCATCCCGTTCTTCCCACGTAAGGTTCTTGAACGAGAGCTATCTTTGCGCCTGTATTCTGGGCCGCTTGGTGGAGCTCTGTTGTGGCAAGCTTGGATCTTTGGAGGTTCGCCTGGATGAAAAGCAGTCCTCCTGTCGGGCCACTGCGAGTTGTGACCATTGTTTGTGTTGTTGGGGTGCCCTTAGCAGTACGCCACTCTTGACCTGGCTATGCCGTCCCACTTCTGGCGTTCTTGGCAGACTTCGCTATAGGCCGCATGTGCCACGTCCGCTCCTTCCCTCTTCGCCCTGACGCAGTTCACGCATGTGGGGTCTTCTCCATGTCTCCGTAATGGGCAGTCCCTCCCAGTATGCTCGCCTGAGCAATAGCTGCAGCATTGTGTTTTTTCTGTGCATATGGTTTTTGTGTGTCCATATGCAAGGCACTTGCTGCACTGTACCAAGGGGGACTGATCCTCCACAGGGACCCTCTTCATTCCCAAGAAGACCTTTGGGTCGTCTCCTTGCGTGAACCGCTTCCACAGTTCGGGGGAGAGCTCGAAGACCGGATGGCATAGCTCGGGTGTCCTGGCTTTTTTCCTGAAGCGCAGTTTCAGCGTCTGGCTGTCCACATCGACGCCGTATAAAAGCCTCTTGTTTTGCGTTAACAAGAGACCTTCTAACTCCTTGTCACTGTGGTACGCTTCGACGCCTCGCATGCACACCAGGGGGTTCGCCGGTTTGGGCTCCTGCACCTTAAGGTCGTCCTTGCCCTTGAACTGGCGCTTTACTATTTCTACGTCCTCCTTGGTGGCGCAGTTTAGGACGACCTTTTGGTTTTTTGCTTTTCGCACTTTGTTGAAATGAGCCCCAGTGTTCTGTAGGTCCATGACCACTCTGACCCTCTCCATGACCTTTTCTCCCGTGTTTTTCGGGTCCGTCGAGGAGACAATCAGTGTGTGGTTGGACTGTGGCTGTAGTGGTGTCGTGTTGACCACCTTGGTTTGCTGGAGTGTGAGGGCTGGTTGGGCCTTGATATTACTTAGGCCCTTCACTATTTCGGCCAGTGTCCTTTTGACCTCGACCACGGCCATCTCGGAGTCCAGGCTTTGCGCTGGGGGCGCTGGTGTTGGCCTGTCCCGGATGTCTCTTATGTCTGAGGACACTGACTCCAGCTTTACTTTAAGGGGCTCAATTTGTGTTGTAATGTCTTGTGGTGGTGTAGGGGGTGTGTTTATATGTGTAGTTAAATCCTCAGCTATTTTTCTTAGTTCCTCCTCCATCCTGGCCATCGTGGAGGCCGCAGAGGATAATCCTTCGGGAATGCAGCATTGGTGTTCTTGGGGGATGGTTTCTGTCTGGGTTGGTGGTGTATCAAGTTTGAGGCGGTCAACCTGCTTCCGGAGCATGTCCAACTGGTTGGTGATGTTGGCGATGTTCAATTCTAGACGCATGAGGATTGGGTTTGGGACGTCCCTACCAGGGGATCCCGATCCCCTCCCGAACTCCTTGCGCGTCCTCTCGTGCTCCTTCCTTACGACCGCCTCAAGTGCCTGGACCCCTTTCCGCGTTTCAGCGTTTTCCTTCAACGCCTGTAGGGTCTCGGAACCCAGCCATTCCCTTATTTGTTTGGCTGTTTTTAGGGACTCCTTGATGTCTATGCGGGCGCCGCACAAGTCCATCGCGAGGGTCTCTTTGAGAGCCACGAGTTCTCTAGTGTGTGCTCTCTCTGCGCGAACTAGTTCTTGCGCATGGCGAGACCTCTCTTTCTCGAGGTTATACTTGTGCCTTGCCCGCGAGTCCGACAGCGACAGGACCGTTTCATAGAGCCCCTGAAGACTCTCGTGCGCTGTCTGCTTGCACTCTCGCTTCATGTTTCCCGCGGCCTCCAGCGCTTCTTTTCCTTGTTGGAGGAGGGTGTTTGCTTCCTCTGTAGCTAGATCCATATGGACCCCTGTCCCTCTCTTCGGGGTCCTATACAGAATGCTAGCTCTACGGCTGCGCGGCTGGTCAGTCTGACTGGAGGCGTTGGACTCCTCTTCGTCAGACCTAATGGGCTTGGGGGGGGAGATGTTGCACTGTTCCCACTGGATTACTATTTCAGACACACGCTTTGTCTCCACTGCTCGTAGCTGCTCGGAGACTTCCGAGCACGCCGAGCTGTAGGCCGTTTTTGGGCTGACCATATCGTGTGCGCGTGTCGCTTCCACCACGTCCGACACCGATGCCGCTTTGGGTTTTTGATGTTCTACTGGTTTGGCTTGAAGTGATGGGTGCGCCAACTTGTCTGAGGCAACCGACTTTGCCGACTTTGATAGAACCTTCTCCCGAAGCGTGCGGGTCGACTTAGTTTTGGCGGCCTTCGTGGGAACGTTTACTGAGGGGGCTGAGGAGGACATGTTTATTCTTATTTAAAGTTAATGTGAGTTAAAAGAAAAGAAAAAGATTATAAAAATATATAAAAATATTGGAATTATAACAATACAAATTGGGTGATGGACTT
>CAKOAH010000003.1:40000-48386 GCA_932294365.1 Diachrysia chrysitis
TTAGGTTAGGTTAGGTTAGGTTAGGTTAGGTTAGGTTAGGTTAGGTTAGGTTAGGTTAGGTTAGGTTAGGTTAGGTTAGGTTAGGTTAGGTTAGGTTAGGTTAGGTTAGGTTAGGTTAGGTTAGGTTAGGTTAGGTTAGGTTAGGTTAGGTTAGGTTAGGTTAGGTTAGGTTAGGTTAGGTTAGGTTAGGTTAGGTTAGGTTAGGTTAGGTTAGGTTAGGTTAGGTTAGGTTAGGTTAGGTTAGGTTAGGTTAGGTTAGGTTAGGTTAGGTTAGGTTAGGTTAGGTTAGGTTAGGTTAGGTTAGGTTAGGTTAGGTTAGGTTAGGTTAGGTTAGGTTAGGTTAGGTTAGGTTAGGTTAGGTTAGGTTAGGTTAGGTTAGGTTAGGTTAGGTTAGGTTAGGTTAGGTTAGGTTAGGTTAGGTTAGGTTAGGTTAGGTTAGGTTAGGTTAGGTTAGGTTAGGTTAGGTTAGGTTAGGTTAGGTTAGGTTAGGTTAGGTTAGGTTAGGTTAGGTTAGGTTAGGTTAGGTTAGGTTAGGTTAGGTTAGGTTAGGTTAGGTTAGGTTAGGTTAGGTTAGGTTAGGTTAGGTTAGGTTAGGTTAGGTTAGGTTAGGTTAGGTTAGGTTAGGTTAGGTTAGGTTAGGTTAGGTTAGGTTAGGTTAGGTTAGGTTAGGTTAGGTTAGGTTAGGTTAGGTTAGGTTAGGTTAGGTTAGGTTAGGTTAGGTTAGGTTAGGTTAGGTTAGGTTAGGTTAGGTTAGGTTAGGTTAGGTTAGGTTAGGTTAGGTTAGGTTAGGTTAGGTTAGGTTAGGTTAGGTTAGGTTAGGTTAGGTTAGGTTAGGTTAGGTTAGGTTAGGTTAGGTTAGGTTAGGTTAGGTTAGGTTAGGTTAGGTTAGGTTAGGTTAGGTTAGGTTAGGTTAGGTTAGGTTAGGTTAGGTTAGGTTAGGTTAGGTTAGGTTAGGTTAGGTTAGGTTAGGTTAGGTTAGGTTAGGTTAGGTTAGGTTAGGTTAGGTTAGGTTAGGTTAGGTTAGGTTAGGTTAGGTTAGGTTAGGTTAGGTTAGGTTAGGTTAGGTTAGGTTAGGTTAGGTTAGGTTAGGTTAGGTTAGGTTAGGTTAGGTTAGGTTAGGTTAGGTTAGGTTAGGTTAGGTTAGGTTAGGTTAGGTTAGGTTAGGTTAGGTTAGGTTAGGTTAGGTTAGGTTAGGTTAGGTTAGGTTAGGTTAGGTTAGGTTAGGTTAGGTTAGGTTAGGTTAGGTTAGGTTAGGTTAGGTTAGGTTAGGTTAGGTTAGGTTAGGTTAGGTTAGGTTAGGTTAGGTTAGGTTAGGTTAGGTTAGGTTAGGTTAGGTTAGGTTAGGTTAGGTTAGGTTAGGTTAGGTTAGGTTAGGTTAGGTTAGGTTAGGTTAGGTTAGGTTAGGTTAGGTTAGGTTAGGTTAGGTTAGGTTAGGTTAGGTTAGGTTAGGTTAGGTTAGGTTAGGTTAGGTTAGGTTAGGTTAGGTTAGGTTAGGTTAGGTTAGGTTAGGTTAGGTTAGGTTAGGTTAGGTTAGGTTAGGTTAGGTTAGGTTAGGTTAGGTTAGGTTAGGTTAGGTTAGGTTAGGTTAGGTTAGGTTAGGTTAGGTTAGGTTAGGTTAGGTTAGGTTAGGTTAGGTTAGGTTAGGTTAGGTTAGGTTAGGTTAGGTTAGGTTAGGTTAGGTTAGGTTAGGTTAGGTTAGGTTAGGTTAGGTTAGGTTAGGTTAGGTTAGGTTAGGTTAGGTTAGGTTAGGTTAGGTTAGGTTAGGTTAGGTTAGGTTAGGTTAGGTTAGGTTAGGTTAGGTTAGGTTAGGTTAGGTTAGGTTAGGTTAGGTTAGGTTAGGTTAGGTTAGGTTAGGTTAGGTTAGGTTAGGTTAGGTTAGGTTAGGTTAGGTTAGGTTAGGTTAGGTTAGGTTAGGTTAGGTTAGGTTAGGTTAGGTTAGGTTAGGTTAGGTTAGGTTAGGTTAGGTTAGGTTAGGTTAGGTTAGGTTAGGTTAGGTTAGGTTAGGTTAGGTTAGGTTAGGTTAGGTTAGGTTAGGTTAGGTTAGGTTAGGTTAGGTTAGGTTAGGTTAGGTTAGGTTAGGTTAGGTTAGGTTAGGTTAGGTTAGGTTAGGTTAGGTTAGGTTAGGTTAGGTTAGGTTAGGTTAGGTTAGGTTAGGTTAGGTTAGGTTAGGTTAGGTTAGGTTAGGTTAGGTTAGGTTAGGTTAGGTTAGGTTAGGTTAGGTTAGGTTAGGTTAGGTTAGGTTAGGTTAGGTTAGGTTAGGTTAGGTTAGGTTAGGTTAGGTTAGGTTAGGTTAGGTTAGGTTAGGTTAGGTTAGGTTAGGTTAGGTTAGGTTAGGTTAGGTTAGGTTAGGTTAGGTTAGGTTAGGTTAGGTTAGGTTAGGTTAGGTTAGGTTAGGTTAGGTTAGGTTAGGTTAGGTTAGGTTAGGTTAGGTTAGGTTAGGTTAGGTTAGGTTAGGTTAGGTTAGGTTAGGTTAGGTTAGGTTAGGTTAGGTTAGGTTAGGTTAGGTTAGGTTAGGTTAGGTTAGGTTAGGTTAGGTTAGGTTAGGTTAGGTTAGGTTAGGTTAGGTTAGGTTAGGTTAGGTTAGGTTAGGTTAGGTTAGGTTAGGTTAGGTTAGGTTAGGTTAGGTTAGGTTAGGTTAGGTTAGGTTAGGTTAGGTTAGGTTAGGTTAGGTTAGGTTAGGTTAGGTTAGGTTAGGTTAGGTTAGGTTAGGTTAGGTTAGGTTAGGTTAGGTTAGGTTAGGTTAGGTTAGGTTAGGTTAGGTTAGGTTAGGTTAGGTTAGGTTAGGTTAGGTTAGGTTAGGTTAGGTTAGGTTAGGTTAGGTTAGGTTAGGTTAGGTTAGGTTAGGTTAGGTTAGGTTAGGTTAGGTTAGGTTAGGTTAGGTTAGGTTAGGTTAGGTTAGGTTAGGTTAGGTTAGGTTAGGTTAGGTTAGGTTAGGTTAGGTTAGGTTAGGTTAGGTTAGGTTAGGTTAGGTTAGGTTAGGTTAGGTTAGGTTAGGTTAGGTTAGGTTAGGTTAGGTTAGGTTAGGTTAGGTTAGGTTAGGTTAGGTTAGGTTAGGTTAGGTTAGGTTAGGTTAGGTTAGGTTAGGTTAGGTTAGGTTAGGTTAGGTTAGGTTAGGTTAGGTTAGGTTAGGTTAGGTTAGGTTAGGTTAGGTTAGGTTAGGTTAGGTTAGGTTAGGTTAGGTTAGGTTAGGTTAGGTTAGGTTAGGTTAGGTTAGGTTAGGTTAGGTTAGGTTAGGTTAGGTTAGGTTAGGTTAGGTTAGGTTAGGTTAGGTTAGGTTAGGTTAGGTTAGGTTAGGTTAGGTTAGGTTAGGTTAGGTTAGGTTAGGTTAGGTTAGGTTAGGTTAGGTTAGGTTAGGTTAGGTTAGGTTAGGTTAGGTTAGGTTAGGTTAGGTTAGGTTAGGTTAGGTTAGGTTAGGTTAGGTTAGGTTAGGTTAGGTTAGGTTAGGTTAGGTTAGGTTAGGTTAGGTTAGGTTAGGTTAGGTTAGGTTAGGTTAGGTTAGGTTAGGTTAGGTTAGGTTAGGTTAGGTTAGGTTAGGTTAGGTTAGGTTAGGTTAGGTTAGGTTAGGTTAGGTTAGGTTAGGTTAGGTTAGGTTAGGTTAGGTTAGGTTAGGTTAGGTTAGGTTAGGTTAGGTTAGGTTAGGTTAGGTTAGGTTAGGTTAGGTTAGGTTAGGTTAGGTTAGGTTAGGTTAGGTTAGGTTAGGTTAGGTTAGGTTAGGTTAGGTTAGGTTAGGTTAGGTTAGGTTAGGTTAGGTTAGGTTAGGTTAGGTTAGGTTAGGTTAGGTTAGGTTAGGTTAGGTTAGGTTAGGTTAGGTTAGGTTAGGTTAGGTTAGGTTAGGTTAGGTTAGGTTAGGTTAGGTTAGGTTAGGTTAGGTTAGGTTAGGTTAGGTTAGGTTAGGTTAGGTTAGGTTAGGTTAGGTTAGGTTAGGTTAGGTTAGGTTAGGTTAGGTTAGGTTAGGTTAGGTTAGGTTAGGTTAGGTTAGGTTAGGTTAGGTTAGGTTAGGTTAGGTTAGGTTAGGTTAGGTTAGGTTAGGTTAGGTTAGGTTAGGTTAGGTTAGGTTAGGTTAGGTTAGGTTAGGTTAGGTTAGGTTAGGTTAGGTTAGGTTAGGTTAGGTTAGGTTAGGTTAGGTTAGGTTAGGTTAGGTTAGGTTAGGTTAGGTTAGGTTAGGTTAGGTTAGGTTAGGTTAGGTTAGGTTAGGTTAGGTTAGGTTAGGTTAGGTTAGGTTAGGTTAGGTTAGGTTAGGTTAGGTTAGGTTAGGTTAGGTTAGGTTAGGTTAGGTTAGGTTAGGTTAGGTTAGGTTAGGTTAGGTTAGGTTAGGTTAGGTTAGGTTAGGTTAGGTTAGGTTAGGTTAGGTTAGGTTAGGTTAGGTTAGGTTAGGTTAGGTTAGGTTAGGTTAGGTTAGGTTAGGTTAGGTTAGGTTAGGTTAGGTTAGGTTAGGTTAGGTTAGGTTAGGTTAGGTTAGGTTAGGTTAGGTTAGGTTAGGTTAGGTTAGGTTAGGTTAGGTTAGGTTAGGTTAGGTTAGGTTAGGTTAGGTTAGGTTAGGTTAGGTTAGGTTAGGTTAGGTTAGGTTAGGTTAGGTTAGGTTAGGTTAGGTTAGGTTAGGTTAGGTTAGGTTAGGTTAGGTTAGGTTAGGTTAGGTTAGGTTAGGTTAGGTTAGGTTAGGTTAGGTTAGGTTAGGTTAGGTTAGGTTAGGTTAGGTTAGGTTAGGTTAGGTTAGGTTAGGTTAGGTTAGGTTAGGTTAGGTTAGGTTAGGTTAGGTTAGGTTAGGTTAGGTTAGGTTAGGTTAGGTTAGGTTAGGTTAGGTTAGGTTAGGTTAGGTTAGGTTAGGTTAGGTTAGGTTAGGTTAGGTTAGGTTAGGTTAGGTTAGGTTAGGTTAGGTTAGGTTAGGTTAGGTTAGGTTAGGTTAGGTTAGGTTAGGTTAGGTTAGGTTAGGTTAGGTTAGGTTAGGTTAGGTTAGGTTAGGTTAGGTTAGGTTAGGTTAGGTTAGGTTAGGTTAGGTTAGGTTAGGTTAGGTTAGGTTAGGTTAGGTTAGGTTAGGTTAGGTTAGGTTAGGTTAGGTTAGGTTAGGTTAGGTTAGGTTAGGTTAGGTTAGGTTAGGTTAGGTTAGGTTAGGTTAGGTTAGGTTAGGTTAGGTTAGGTTAGGTTAGGTTAGGTTAGGTTAGGTTAGGTTAGGTTAGGTTAGGTTAGGTTAGGTTAGGTTAGGTTAGGTTAGGTTAGGTTAGGTTAGGTTAGGTTAGGTTAGGTTAGGTTAGGTTAGGTTAGGTTAGGTTAGGTTAGGTTAGGTTAGGTTAGGTTAGGTTAGGTTAGGTTAGGTTAGGTTAGGTTAGGTTAGGTTAGGTTAGGTTAGGTTAGGTTAGGTTAGGTTAGGTTAGGTTAGGTTAGGTTAGGTTAGGTTAGGTTAGGTTAGGTTAGGTTAGGTTAGGTTAGGTTAGGTTAGGTTAGGTTAGGTTAGGTTAGGTTAGGTTAGGTTAGGTTAGGTTAGGTTAGGTTAGGTTAGGTTAGGTTAGGTTAGGTTAGGTTAGGTTAGGTTAGGTTAGGTTAGGTTAGGTTAGGTTAGGTTAGGTTAGGTTAGGTTAGGTTAGGTTAGGTTAGGTTAGGTTAGGTTAGGTTAGGTTAGGTTAGGTTAGGTTAGGTTAGGTTAGGTTAGGTTAGGTTAGGTTAGGTTAGGTTAGGTTAGGTTAGGTTAGGTTAGGTTAGGTTAGGTTAGGTTAGGTTAGGTTAGGTTAGGTTAGGTTAGGTTAGGTTAGGTTAGGTTAGGTTAGGTTAGGTTAGGTTAGGTTAGGTTAGGTTAGGTTAGGTTAGGTTAGGTTAGGTTAGGTTAGGTTAGGTTAGGTTAGGTTAGGTTAGGTTAGGTTAGGTTAGGTTAGGTTAGGTTAGGTTAGGTTAGGTTAGGTTAGGTTAGGTTAGGTTAGGTTAGGTTAGGTTAGGTTAGGTTAGGTTAGGTTAGGTTAGGTTAGGTTAGGTTAGGTTAGGTTAGGTTAGGTTAGGTTAGGTTAGGTTAGGTTAGGTTAGGTTAGGTTAGGTTAGGTTAGGTTAGGTTAGGTTAGGTTAGGTTAGGTTAGGTTAGGTTAGGTTAGGTTAGGTTAGGTTAGGTTAGGTTAGGTTAGGTTAGGTTAGGTTAGGTTAGGTTAGGTTAGGTTAGGTTAGGTTAGGTTAGGTTAGGTTAGGTTAGGTTAGGTTAGGTTAGGTTAGGTTAGGTTAGGTTAGGTTAGGTTAGGTTAGGTTAGGTTAGGTTAGGTTAGGTTAGGTTAGGTTAGGTTAGGTTAGGTTAGGTTAGGTTAGGTTAGGTTAGGTTAGGTTAGGTTAGGTTAGGTTAGGTTAGGTTAGGTTAGGTTAGGTTAGGTTAGGTTAGGTTAGGTTAGGTTAGGTTAGGTTAGGTTAGGTTAGGTTAGGTTAGGTTAGGTTAGGTTAGGTTAGGTTAGGTTAGGTTAGGTTAGGTTAGGTTAGGTTAGGTTAGGTTAGGTTAGGTTAGGTTAGGTTAGGTTAGGTTAGGTTAGGTTAGGTTAGGTTAGGTTAGGTTAGGTTAGGTTAGGTTAGGTTAGGTTAGGTTAGGTTAGGTTAGGTTAGGTTAGGTTAGGTTAGGTTAGGTTAGGTTAGGTTAGGTTAGGTTAGGTTAGGTTAGGTTAGGTTAGGTTAGGTTAGGTTAGGTTAGGTTAGGTTAGGTTAGGTTAGGTTAGGTTAGGTTAGGTTAGGTTAGGTTAGGTTAGGTTAGGTCTTAGGTTAGGTTAGGTTAGGTTAGGTTAGGTTAGGTTAGGTTAGGTTAGGTTAGGTTAGGTTAGGTTAGGTTAGGTTAGGTTAGGTTAGGTTAGGTTAGGTTAGGTTAGGTTAGGTTAGGTTAGGTTAGGTTAGGTTAGGTTAGGTTAGGTTAGGTTAGGTTAGGTTAGGTTAGGTTAGGTTAGGTTAGGTTAGGTTAGGTTAGGTTAGGTTAGGTTAGGTTAGGTTAGGTTAGGTTAGGTTAGGTTAGGTTAGGTTAGGTTAGGTTAGGTTAGGTTAGGTTAGGTTAGGTTAGGTTAGGTTAGGTTAGGTTAGGTTAGGTTAGGTTAGGTTAGGTTAGGTTAGGTTAGGTTAGGTTAGGTTAGGTTAGGTTAGGTTAGGTTAGGTTAGGTTAGGTTAGGTTAGGTTAGGTTAGGTTAGGTTAGGTTAGGTTAGGTTAGGTTAGGTTAGGTTAGGTTAGGTTAGGTTAGGTTAGGTTAGGTTAGGTTAGGTTAGGTTAGGTTAGGTTAGGTTAGGTTAGGTTAGGTTAGGTTAGGTTAGGTTAGGTTAGGTTAGGTTAGGTTAGGTTAGGTTAGGTTAGGTTAGGTTAGGTTAGGTTAGGTTAGGTTAGGTTAGGTTAGGTTAGGTTAGGTTAGGTTAGGTTAGGTTAGGTTAGGTTAGGTTAGGTTAGGTTAGGTTAGGTTAGGTTAGGTTAGGTTAGGTTAGGTTAGGTTAGGTTAGGTTAGGTTAGGTTAGGTTAGGTTAGGTTAGGTTAGGTTAGGTTAGGTTAGGTTAGGTTAGGTTAGGTTAGGTTAGGTTAGGTTAGGTTAGGTTAGGTTAGGTTAGGTTAGGTTAGGTTAGGTTAGGTTAGGTTAGGTTAGGTTAGGTTAGGTTAGGTTAGGTTAGGTTAGGTTAGGTTAGGTTAGGTTAGGTTAGGTTAGGTTAGGTTAGGTTAGGTTAGGTTAGGTTAGGTTAGGTTAGGTTAGGTTAGGTTAGGTTAGGTTAGGTTAGGTTAGGTTAGGTTAGGTTAGGTTAGGTTAGGTTAGGTTAGGTTAGGTTAGGTTAGGTTAGGTTAGGTTAGGTTAGGTTAGGTTAGGTTAGGTTAGGTTAGGTTAGGTTAGGTTAGGTTAGGTTAGGTTAGGTTAGGTTAGGTTAGGTTAGGTTAGGTTAGGTTAGGTTAGGTTAGGTTAGGTTAGGTTAGGTTAGGTTAGGTTAGGTTAGGTTAGGTTAGGTTAGGTTAGGTTAGGTTAGGTTAGGTTAGGTTAGGTTAGGTTAGGTTAGGTTAGGTTAGGTTAGGTTAGGTTAGGTTAGGTTAGGTTAGGTTAGGTTAGGTTAGGTTAGGTTAGGTTAGGTTAGGTTAGGTTAGGTTAGGTTAGGTTAGGTTAGGTTAGGTTAGGTTAGGTTAGGTTAGGTTAGGTTAGGTTAGGTTAGGTTAGGTTAGGTTAGGTTAGGTTAGGTTAGGTTAGGTTAGGTTAGGTTAGGTTAGGTTAGGTTAGGTTAGGTTAGGTTAGGTTAGGTTAGGTTAGGTTAGGTTAGGTTAGGTTAGGTTAGGTTAGGTTAGGTTAGGTTAGGTTAGGTTAGGTTAGGTTAGGTTAGGTTAGGTTAGGTTAGGTTAGGTTAGGTTAGGTTAGGTTAGGTTAGGTTAGGTTAGGTTAGGTTAGGTTAGGTTAGGTTAGGTTAGGTTAGGTTAGGTTAG
>CAKOAH010000004.1:0-17500 GCA_932294365.1 Diachrysia chrysitis
GGGCAATTTTTTCGAAATTTTTACAACTCCTGGTTTTCGGAGCACCACGGGAGTGGTTGTCGTTAGAAAGGTCTCGTCAATTGCCATTCAACGATATAAAAACTGTGTTAACCCGGGAACAAATTTCCGGGGGAAAACCGGCAAAAACGATTAAAAAATTTTAGATAAAGTTAAATAATTTAGAAAATCGGTATGAACACACCCTAAGTGTGCTATATAGTTTGATAGGCCTTTAAGAGACCTACAATCTGAGACTAATATTGGTTACTAATAAAAAGAAGGTTTTTGAAAAATTTAAATTTAAAGAATTTTTATACGATTTTTGAAAAATAAGGTATGTACTATTGAATTTTAACTAAGAATATGGGTATCGCTGAAAAGGTCTCGTTGAGATCTATACGTTGGTGCAAAAATTTCAGAAATCCAACAGTAAATAACAAAGTTATATGTGGGTCAATATATATAAGTCAATTAAAAATACGAATTTTCATGAAAATTATGAAAATGTTCAACAATTTTCGCGTGTAAATGCGCGAAGTATCAATAAATAGTTAATATTAGCACGAACACACAAAAAACTAGACCAAAATCGAGTAAAAAAACAAAAAAGTTGTCGACGCTTCTTTGTAAACAGTGTCGCGCTTAGGTGGATTTATGTACTTAGAATAATTTCAAAGTAAATGTATGAGAAACAGTTTTTTCGAAATTTTTACAACTCCTGGTTTTTGGAGCACCACGGGAGTGGTGTCGTTAGAAAGGTCTCGTCAATTGCTATTCAACGATATAAAAACTGTGTTAACCCGGGAACAAATTTCCGGGGAAAACCGGCAAAAACGATAAAAATTTTAGATAAAGTTAAATAATTTAGAAAATCGGTATGAACACACCCTAAGTGTGCTATATAGTTTGATAGGCCTTTAAGAGACCTACAATCTGAGACTAATATTGGTTACTAATAAAAAGAAGGTTTTTGAAAAATTTAAATTTAAAGAATTTTTATACGATTTTTGAAAAATAAGGTATGTACTATTGAATTTTAACTAAGAATATGGGTATCGCTGAAAAGGTCTCGTTGAGATCTATACGTTGGTGCAAAAATTTCAGAAATCCAACAGTAAATAACAAAGTTATATGTGGTCAATATATATAAGTCAATTAAAAATACGAATTTTCATGAAAATTATGAAAATGTTCAACAATTTTCGCGTGTAAATGCGCGAAGTATCAATAAATAGTTAATATTAGCACGAACACACAAAAAACTAGACCAAAATCGAGTAAAAAACAAAAAAGTTGTCGACGCTTCTTTGTAAACAGTGTCGCGCTTAGGTGGATTTATGTACTTAGAATAATTTCAAAGTAAATGTATGAGAAACAGTTTTTTCGAAATTTTTACAACTCCTGGTTTTCGGAGCACCACGGGAGTGGTGTCGTTAGAAAGGTCTCGTCAATTGCCATTCAACGATATAAAAACTGTGTTAACCCGGGAACAAATTTCCGGGGAAAACCGGCAAAAACGATAAAAATTTTAGATAAAGTTAAATAATTTAGAAAATCGGTATGAACACACCCTAAGTGTGCTATATAGTTTGATAGGCCTTTAAGAGACCTACAATCTGAGACTAATATTGGTTACTAATAAAAAGAAGGTTTTTGAAAAATTTAAATTTAAAGAATTTTTATACGATTTTTGAAAAATAAGGTATGTACTATTGAATTTTAACTAAGAATATGGGTATCGCTGAAAAGGTCTCGTTGAGATCTATACGTTGGTGCAAAAATTTCAGAAATCCAACAGTAAATAACAAAGTTATATGTGGTCAATATATATAAGTCAATTAAAAATGCGAATTTTCATGAAAATTATGAAAATGTTCAACAATTTTCGCGTGTAAATGCGCGAAGTATCAATAAATAGTTAATATTAGCACGAACACACAAAAAACTAGACCAAAATCGAGTAAAAAACAAAAAAGTTGTCGACCGGTTAGGTTAGGTTAGGTTAGGTTAGGTTAGGTTAGGTTTTTTTTTTTTTTTTTTTTTTTTTTTTTTTTTTTTTAAAACGCTGTTTTCCCTCTGACATAGTCAGAGACTTTGTGTTTCAGGGGTTCAGATTTTGCTGGTATTTCTTATTTTATTTGTTTCTTTTATTGGTGGCGCTGCAAACGCTCGCTGCAAATTTAATGAATCTTTTTCTGTATTTTTTATTTGCTATGAGGCAGTGAGCGTTTGCAGCACTCACTTCCTCATCTAAGTTTTGCTCCAGTTCTATTCTCTCTTCTTCGAAGACGGGGCATTCGAATAAAATATGCATTACACTTTCAGCGGCTTCGGGATCACAGATGCATGAAGGGCTCTCCTTGCACTTAAATCTGTGCAGATATTGGGAGAACCCCCCATGTCCCGTCAGCCACTGCGTTGTTATGCCCTCCGGTGCAATTTTCTTAACGATTTTGTGTGCGTCCACCGCGTTTGGGAGGAACGTCCTGGTTACGGAAGCGGTCCCTCCGGCCAGGTATCTCCGGTTCCACTCGTCTAGAGTCCGGCTGCGGAGCTGGTTTTTGACGAATGAAACCGGGCACCGGTCGTAGTCTGGTGTTCTCCGGCTCGAGAGGGCCGCCTCCTTTGCCAGGACGTCCGCGCGTTCATTTCCCTCGAAACCGGCGTGGGCCTTGATCCAGAACAAGGACACAGCTTTGCCTCGGATCAAGGCCTCGCTGAGGTTTTGCCGCGCTTGGTGCGCCAGTGGATGCTTGGAGCTATGGCAAGTGACCGCCTGCAGCGCTGCCATCGAGTCACTGTAAATGCCATAGCTCCGTTCGCTGCCTTGGAGAGTTTCACCCGTTGCCCGACATAGTGCCAGGAGCTCCGCCTGGTAGACTGTGCAGTAAGCGGGCAGTGATAGTTTTCGGGACTTGATTTCGGAGTGGCTGTCCCAAACGGTCAGCGCAGCTCCTACTTTGCCCCCTATCTTACTGCCGTCGGTGTAAATCCGACGCTCCTGCACGTTGCTACGGTCTACCAGGCTTTGCTCGTCCAGGTTCTCAAAGCTGAGTTCTGGACGTTGGGCTGGATGCGGGGTTTCTGCAAAGCCCACCACGCGCTCGACCTCCCGGTCTCCCAGCACTAGCCGGGATGACCCTTTGCGCGCTTCGTACAATGCTGCTGCTTCTTGTATTCGAAGGTCCAAAGGTAGTATCCCGGCCAGAATTAGGGCCGAGTGTAGGGAGACCGTGCGATAGGCCTTGCAGATTTTTTGGGCTACTCCTCTCTGCACCGTATTTAGGCGCTTCTGCACCCCAAGCTTGCTAGCGGCTGGTGCCCATGCGGCCGCCGCATACAAGACGACAGGCTCCACCACCGCCGTGTACAGTGTGCGAACTATATCTGGATGTAGTCCCCAGCTGATTTTTGCCGCGCGCTGGAGCTGCTTGTAGAAGTTTAGGGCCTTCCTACAGACGACTTCGACGTGGCTGTTGAAGGTCAATTTGTCGTCTATAGTCAGCCCCAGAACTTTCACCTCGCGAGACATGCCAATGTCGACCCCGCCCATGCTTAGGTGTGGGGTGTCATATTTGAGCTTATTCGTAAGAAGCATAGCACAGGTCTTGTTTGGTGCGAATTTTAGTTTATTTTGGACACCCCATCTCCTAACATGCTCGAGGGTGGCATTGGCCCGTCGCTGCACCTCCAGCGCGGTGAACCCGGCAAACAGGAGGACTACATCGTCCGCGAAAGCCTGGCAGTTAACGCCTTCCGCTTCCAATGACTTGAGGAGCGAATCGAGGAGGACGTTCCAGAGGATCGGGCCGCCTATCGACCCCTGGACGCAACCCTTTTCTGTGACTTTTGCGTGTTCGACACCCGCGTATCTCAGTTTGACTAATCTGCCATCTAGGTAGCTGTCCAGTAGCCGCCTGATGTTTACCGGACACTCTTCCTCAGCCAGTCTGACTTTGATGGCCGGCCACCAAGCGCTATCGAAGGCTCCCTCTATATCCAGCGAAACGAGCGTGACTATCTTTTTAAGTTTTATCTCCGCTTTTATCTGGTTCACTAGATTATAGAGGGAGTCCTCCGTGCTTCTCTGTGGCATAAAGCCATACTGGCGAGTACTTAGTCGCGGCACCAGGTGCCACTGGAGCCTGGCTACAACCATTTTCTCCAGGACCTTACCGAAGACTGGTAACAGGCCGATTGGCCTGTACGATTTTACGTGTTTGTAGTCGTCCTTGCCCGGCTTCCTCAGGACCACGACTGTGGCCTCTTTCCAGGGCTTTGGAAAATGCCCCAGACTGAGGCATTTGTTGGCCAGGGCAAGGAACGATTCGGGGTCCTGGAGTATGGTTTGACGGCAGATGTCGGCCGTGAATCCGTCCGCTCCCGGCGCCTTTCTCGGGTTAAAGGTTTGGACCGAGGACTTCAGCTCGTGCGCTGTAAACGGCGGGTCATGCACCTCATCATGGACCCGTTCGTTTACCCGCTTTGAGAAGTTTCTGACAGCCCTCTGGTCTTCGTTGTCCTCGCTTTCCACGTCAGGTGGGTAAAATGTATCCGCGAGAAAGGCTGCCGACTGTGCCGGATCTAGGGCCACGCCATCCTTCTCTAGGGTCACGTCCTCCTGTCGTTTTGCGGTACGTCCAATTACCCTGTAAATTCCCTCCCATACCCCCTCCCTGTCTTGCTTGGAACAAAATTCTTTCCAGCTCTGTATTTGAGCATTCTTGGCCTTCTTCTCATATTCTTCTTTTGTTTGCAGGTACTCAGCAACGACACCATCTCTGCGGATCGGGGCTGCGCAGCGGATCCTTCTCCTCCTAGTAGCGACCTTCTTCTTCAGGGCAGCGAGTTCGTCGGACCACCACGGCAAGGTAAGTTTGTCTCTATTTCTCTTTACAGGAATGCAAGTATCGCAGGTTTCTTTTATGACGTCCAGGTAAGTTTTTAGTGTGCTTTCTAATTCTTGTGTAGTGTTAATTTTATCTATTTCTGTTTTGTTTATTTTATTTACTATTTTTAATTGGTCCAGTTTCTGACGAAACTGGTCCCAATTTGCTTTTTTAGTATTGTATACTCTTGTTGTAGATTTTATAGCAATTCCTGTAGATTTTTTGAGTCTTATTTTGAATACAATGCCGTTGTGGTCCGAGCTCGTCATGCCAACGTCTACCCTCCATCCCTCCACCAGGGCGAGAAGGTCCACCGAGCACACCGTGATATCCACGTGGCTACTGAAGATTTTTCCGCCTCTGATGGTATCGAAGGTTGGTGTGGTGCCAGTGTTGAGAACCTGCAAACCCATTTCCTCTATCGCGCCACTCACTTCCTCGCCTCTGGCGTCTTCGTATCTGCTTCCCCACCAGGGACTCTTGGCATTTACGTCGCCTCCGATAATCAGGCTGCGTTCTCCAAGCTGACGCCGGATCGCTCCGAGGTGCTCCAGATAGGGTAGCAAGGGCTTGTCTGGCTCGAAGTATATCGAGACCACCGCGAGTTCCCAGGCGACGGTGCGGATCCTCACCACGACGATGTTATGTGTGGTGAGTTCTGGGAACTGTGTGACATCCCAGTCATGGTCGAATACTGCTATGGCAGCCTTCACAGTCCCGTTTCCGTCTTCCGCCGCCTGGAAAATCCGTGACCCGCGGTAGTCTTTCATCCTTCTTATGCCACCCACGTATGGCTCTTGGATTAGAGCCATCGCAAACTTCCTCTCTGCAGCACCCCGAAATAGCTCCAAAGTCGCCAGTTCCTTACGCTGCAGGTTGGCCTGCATTATCGGATATGCCATGTCCTCTCTGGTGGGGATGGTGGTGCCAAAGTTCGACAAGGAGCCCTCAGCAGTACGCTATTTTTGCTCTAGCCAACGTTTCCCACCTGCGTCGGACGGGGCAGTCTGTGCTGAATGCGGTGTGCCCCGTCGTTTCAAGTTTTTCAATCACGCAGTTGCAGCAGGTGGGTGTTGCGTTGGCGAGCTTCTCGGCGCAATTTCTTCGCTGATGAGGGCCCCCGCAGTAACCACATTTTTCTGTGGTCTCGGTGCAGAGGCGTCTACTGTGGCCGTATCCCAGACACATTGAGCATTGGACCAGTGGCGACTGGTCCTCCACCCGAATGTGCTGTAAGTCGACGTACACTTCAGACGCCCCCAGCAACCGATTCCACAGCGTAGGAGACACCCGGGCGACCATGTGGCATATCAGTTCGTTTCTTGCCCTCTTGCGAAACTTTATTTCTATTCTGTCGTCACCAGCCGGCAGGTCCTGGAACAGTTTCTTGTTTTGCACCCTCAGGAACTGGAGCACTTCCTCGTCCGTGTGTGAACTTAGGACGTCCCTGAGGATGACGAGGGGGTCCAGGTTTTTTACATCCTGGACCTTTAGTTGTCTGTCGGCCTCCTCGATTTTGCCACGAATAGTGTTCCTTTGCTCCTCGGTCCTGCAGCTGATGACGACCTTTCTATCTTTGCTCTTCCGCACTCGGTCTATCTGAACGTCCCCCTGCTTTGCGTTAACCGCCCTCCTAATCCTGTTCAGCACCTCTTCTCCTGTCTCCATATCGTCCGTGGAGGCGACCACCACCGAGTGTAGTGCTGTTGTCGCCGGGCACTTTCGGCCTTTTGCGCTCGCCGCCACACTCGCGTATGTGACCGCCTCCAGGGACTCCCTTTTTTGTTGGAGGGCCTCCTGCAGCTGCTCCGCTCTCTCGTTGCTCTCCCTCATGAGCGTGCTGTGCTCAGCTAATGAGGAGAGCAACTGAGAGACTTCCGCTTTGCCCACCACCTGGACTGCAGTGCGTTCCTCCTCCCGTGGCTGCGGTTTCTTCGTGTGCTCCTCCAAATCGGCGCTGCAAGGCGCCGGTAGGGACGAGCACACGGGCTTTCCGGCTTCGGCCTCTTTTATTATCTGGTACAGCCCATCAATGGCCTGGATGACGGAGGCCTTGATATCAGACCTTAAATTGCGTGATGCATTTAGAGCTATCTTGGCCTTCGTCACCCACGCCCTTGCTTCCTGCAGCCTGCTAGGCTGTACCGTAGCGGCCGGGCTCTCCTCCGGGAAGAGGACTCTGCCGGTCTCCCACTCCCCTATGCTCCTTGTGGTGTTCAATTGGGCTTTGGTAACTGTTGCCGTTTTGTTGGCCTTTGGAGGAGTGGTTGGTGGTGATGGTTCCGCGGTCCTTCTAGCTGGGGTGCGGAACATGGTTGTTGTATCGGGGTTCTGAGGGATGATTTCCAAGAAAAGGAATGGAGGAACCTAACCTAACCGTGTTAATTTTCGTAAATTTGTAGAAGTTGTAAATACATTAAATGATCCTGTATAAGTTGTAAAAGTGTATATAATTAAAAATGTAAAAGAAATATAAATAAAAATTGTAAAATGATAAATTAAAATCGTTAAAAATATAAGTTTAATTTTGTGCTTAGGAGTTTGGTCGGAAGTGGCCAATGTCTAACGGTGACTTAACCCCAACGCCTTGCGTCGCTGGAGAGGTATCCGGAGCACCTTCTAGTGATCGATCTTGAAGGTCTACGCTTCTTGCCTGCCAAGAAGTGACCAAAATCGACCGTCGATTGAATAATTTTTCGTAACTCGCGAAGCGGGTACAGGTTTTCTAAACAAGTCCTGTCGCTGCTCGTGACAAGGCCGTGTCAAAAGGAAGGGCCGTCTAAGCTCTCTCCAACGCCACAAACCGCAGCCCTCTAGCACAATCGGTTCCGGAGATATTGCCCCTCAAAGTTTTGGGGTACCAAAATATATGGGGCAAAAGCCTCCGGAATCGATGTACCAAATGAGATTAGGGCGGGTGGGCGGGCAATTTTTTCGGATTTTTTGTAACTCCTGTTCGTCGGAGCACCACGGGAGTGGTGTCGTTAGATAGGGCTCGACGATTGCTACCCAACGATATATAAGACTCTGTTTGCCCGGGAACAAAAATCCGGGGAAAACCGGGAAAAAACGCCAAAAATTTTTGAAAAAGTTAAATAAATTAAAATTTTTGTATGGACACACCCTATGTGTGCTATACCGTTAGATAGGTCTTTAAGAGACCTTTAATCTGAGACTAATATTAATTCCTTTTATAAAATAGGTTTTTGAAAAATTTGATTTTAATGAATTTTTATAAAGTTTTATAAGGTTTTTTGAAAATAATTAAGGTACTATTGATTTTTAAATGTTAATATGGGTATCGCTGGACAGGTCTCGTTGAGGTCTGTACGTAGACGCAAAAAATCGCTAAGCCGCCAGTAAATAACAAAGTTATGTAAGGTCAAAGTATATAAGTCAATAAAAAATACGAATTTTCATGAAAAATATGAAAATGTTAAATAATTTTCGCGTGTAAAAGCGCGAAATATCAATAAATAGTCAGAACAAGCACGAAAACACAAAAAACTAGACCGAAATCGATCAAAAAACAAAAAAGTTGTCGACGCCGGTTAGGTTAGGTTAGGTTAGGTTAGGTTAGGTTAGGTTAGGTTAGGTTAGGTTAGGTTAGGTTAGGTTAGGTTAGGTTAGGTTAGGTTAGGTTAGGTTAGGTTAGGTTAGGTTAGGTTAGGTTAGGTTAGGTTAGGTTAGGTTAGGTTAGGTTAGGTTTTGGAGGCGATCTGTCGCTGCCGGCCGTAGTGCGGAGGATGGTCGGCAGCGCAGAGTCGTGGGACGCGGTGGTGTCCTTCTGCGAGGACGTGATGTCGCAGAAGGAAACTGCGGAACGGGAGAGGGAGATCTCGACTCCCTTCCCGGGCCGCAGAAGGCGCACCGGGCGCCGGGGAAGGGCGGACAACGCCCTTTTCCGCCCCCCATGAATGGGTCCAGGGGCGAGGGACTTGGGGAAGTCCCCGCCCCGTATTCGATGGACCCGAGGCGGAGGCGCGCGCGGGTGTCGTCGCGCGCCTCTGAGACGATGCACGGGGTGGTTAACACCTCACCACCCCGTGCAGGAGACGAGGCCCGGACAGACCGGGCCGGCACTAGTGCGGGGCTGCGGAAGAATTTGGATTCCCGCGGCCCCGCGCGCACGTGCGAGGAGACACCGGGGGGTTTTAGCCGGTAAGAGTCCGGCACGCCCCTCCGCCTCTCCCCAGGCGGAGGAAGTCCATGAGGATTTCCCCCCGTCAAAAAAAAAAAAAAAAAAAAGGTTAGGTTAGGTTAGGTTAGGTTAGGTTAGGTTAGGTTAGGTTAGGTTAGGTTAGGTTAGGTTTTTTTTTTTTTTTTTTTTTTTTTTTTTAGTTTGGATGCTATCTATCCCTCTGACATGGGGGTCAGAGTCCTTGGTGAGCCGAGGTATTTTTTATTGCGATTAATGTTTTAAAAAGAAAAAAGTTTTTTTGGGAAAGAGGGGTTTTTAAGGGATCAGCATTTGCTGTTTATTTGCTCCACTTATGATTCGCAGTTTTCAGTGCTGGGCCAGTTGCTCGTGCATTTAAAAAATGTAGGAACATGTATTAACATGTCCCATGCTCATTTTTGGCGACTGCTATTTGTGAGCCTCTTATGACGTGGGATAAATTTTGCACCATTTTAGAAAAACTTTCGCGTCTGGAATTAGCGTGGAGTGTCGTAGGTCCTGTATGTATCTTTGGGTAAGAATTTGGAGAAGCGTTTTTAATGGAGAGATGATTTTTGAGCTGCGGTGGCATGGTGTGTGGGTTCCTTTTACAAAATTTTCCCAGTTTCTTACGAAACTGACCCAAATTTTTTATTGCCCGAGATTTTTCACGTTTCATGCCATCACAGCCCAGCACCCGCGTGCCATGCGCTGCCAGAATGTGTGCTAGGGGGCCCTCAGCAATACGCCGTCTTTGCTCGAGCCAGTGCGTCCCACCTGCGTCGGACGGGGCAGTCCGTGCTGAAAGCACTGTGCCCCGTCTTTTCGAAGTTTGCCTTGACGCAGTTGCAGCAGGTTGGAGACGCGCTGGCGAGCCTATCTGCGCAGTCACTTCTTTGGTGAGGGCCACCGCAGTACCCGCACTTCTCCGTTGTCTCAGCACAGAGGCGCCTGCTGTGCCCGTACGACAGACACATTGAGCATTGGACCAGCGGGGACTGGTCCTCCACTCGAATGAGTTGCATGTCGACGTACACCTCAGACGCCTCCAGAAACCTGCCCCAGAGAACGGGGGACACCCTGACAACAGCATGGCACATGAGTGAGTTACGCGCCTTCTTTCGGAATTTGATCTCCGCCCGATCGTCATCAGTTGAGAGGTCACGGAACAGGTTCTTGTTCTGCATCCTCAGGAACTCCAGGATTTCCTCATCTTTGTGGAAACTCATGACGTCCCTGAGGATGACGAGGGGGTCCTGGTTTTTGACCACCAGGACCTCTAACTGCTGGTCGGCTGCCTCGATTCGAGTTTGAATCCTGCTCCGCTCCTCTTCTGTTCTACAACTGATGACGATCCTCCTATCTTTGGCTTTCCGAATACGATCAATTTTAACACTACCCTCCTTAGCGTTGATCGCCTGCCTAATTTTTCCTAGGACCTCCTCCCCTGTCTCCATCTCGTCCCTGGAAGCGACCACAACCGAGTAGAGTGCGGTCGGCTCCGGGCGTTTACGCCCTTTTGCCGCCACGCTGGCATATGTGGCCACCTCCAGGGACCCACCCTTGGTCTGAAGGGCCTCCTTTAATTCGTCCGCTTTCTCGTTGCTCTCCTTCATTAGCTTGGTATGTTCGGCCAATGAGGAGAGCAACTGAGAGACCTGTGTGTTTCCCGCCGCCTGGTCCCCGGTTTGCTCCTCCCTAGGCTGCAAGTCTTCCGTGTGTCCCTCCACTTCGGCACTATAGGGCACCGGCGCGGACGGACACACGTTCGCCCCATCGTCACCATCCTTAATCAGCTTGTACAGCCTATCGATGGCCTGGGTGACGGAGGCCTTAATGTCGGTCTTTAAATTACGCGATGAATTAAGAGCCATTTTGGCCTTCGCCACCCATGCCCTCGCCTCCTGTAGCCTGCTAGGCGGTACCGAAAGGGCCAGGCTTTCTTCCGGGAAGAGAATCCTCCCCGCCTCCGCCTCCCCCATGTTCCTCCGGACTTTCGTCTGGGTCTTAAATGTGTCAATTTTTTGAGTTAGTTTTGGGGGAGTAGTTGGCGATGATAGGTCCGAGGACTTTTTTGCAGGAGTGCGGAACATCCTCTTGATGGAAGAGTCGAGGGATAAATAAAATAAGGATGGGAGAAGGAATAACCTCACCCAACCTGTTTTTGCAGTAAGATTGTATAAGTTTTAAATACACTTGAGATTAAAATTGTAAAAAATTGTATAAGTATTAGATTTGTAGATAATTAAAATAGTTTAAAATGTAGTATTTTTGGTGCTGTGCAATAATATTTATTAAATTGTATTTTATAATTATAATTAACTTTAATTATTTCCTTTTCAGGTAGGCGGAGTGGTTACCACGCGTTGTGCCGTTTGAAGGGCCTCGGCGGCTCTGCTCTGTGGTCGGCTTTGACAGAAGAACACTTCTTTTTTATCAAGAAGTGCCCAAAACCGGCCTGTCAATAAAAAAAATTTAAGTACCTGTTGTACAGATACGAGTGCCCGAAAGTGGCCTCACAACTGAGGGTTGTAAAGGACAATTATTTTAAAAGAGCGGTCCAAGACCTACCCAACGCCACAAACCGCAGCCCTCTAGCACAATCGGTTCCGGAGATATTGCCCCTCAAAGTTTTGGGGTACCAAAATGTATGGGGCAAAAGCCTCCGGAATCGATGTACCAAATGAGATTAGGGCGGGTGGGCGGGCAATTTTTTCGAATTTTTTGCAACTCCTGGTTTTCGGAGCACCACGTGAGTGGTGTCGTTAGAAAGGGCTCGTCAATTGCTATTCAACGGTGTAAAAAACTGTGTGTACCCGGGAACAAAATTCCGGGGAAAACCGGCAAAAACGATAAAAATTTTAGAAAAAGTTAATTAATTTAGAAAATCGGTATGAACACACCCTATGTGTGCTATATCGTTTGATAGGCCTTTAGGAGACCTACAATCTGAGACTAATATTGGGTACTAATAAAAAGAAAGTTTTTGAAAAATTGAATTTTAAAGAATTTTTATACGATTTTTGAAAAATAAGTGATGTACTATTGAATTTTAACAAAGAATATAGGTATCGCTGAATAGGTCTCGTTGAGATCTGTACGTTGGTGCAAAACTTTCGGAAATCCACCAGTAAATAACAAAGTTATATGCAGTCAATATATATAAGTCAATTAAAAATACGAATTTTCATGAAAATTATGAAAATGTTAAACAATTTTCGCGTGTAAATGCGCGAAATATCAATATATAGTCGAGACAGGCACGAACACACAAAAAACTAGACGAAAATCGAGTGAAAAACAAAAAAGTTGTCGACGCTTCTTTGTAAACAGTGTCGCGCTTAGGTGGATTTATGTACTTAGAATAATTTCAAAGTAAATGTATGAAGAACAGTTTTTCGAAATTTTTACAACTCCTGGTTTTCGGAGCACCACGTGAGTGGTGTCGTTAGAAAGGGCTCGTCAATTGCTATTCAACGGTGTAAAAAACTGTGTGTACCCGGGAACAAAATTCCGGGGAAAACCGGCAAAAACGATAAAAATTTTAGAAAAAGTTAATTAATTTAGAAAATCGGTATGAACACACCCTATGTGTGCTATATCGTTTGATAGGCCTTTAGGAGACCTACAATCTGAGACTAATATTGGGTACTAATAAAAAGAAAGTTTTTGAAAAATTGAATTTTAAAGAATTTTTATACGATTTTTGAAAAATAAGTGATGTACTATTGAATTTTAACAAAGAATATAGGTATCGCTGAATAGGTCTCGTTGAGATCTGTACGTTGGTGCAAAACTTTCGGAAATCCACCAGTAAATAACAAAGTTATATGCAGTCAATATATATAAGTCAATTAAAAATACGAATTTTCATGAAAATTATGAAAATGTTAAACAATTTTCGCGTGTAAATGCGCGAAATATCAATATATAGTCGAGACAGGCACGAACACACAAAAAACTAGACGAAAATCGAGTGAAAAACAAAAAAGTTGTCGACGCTTCTTTGTAAACAGTGTCGCGCTTAGGTGGATTTATGTACTTAGAATAATTTCAAAGTAAATGTATGAAGAACAGTTTTTCGAAATTTTTACAACTCCTGGTTTTCGGAGCACCACGTGAGTGGTGTCGTTAGAAAGGGCTCGTCAATTGCTATTCAACGGTGTAAAAAACTGTGTGTACCCGGGAACAGGTTAGGTTAGGTTAGGTTAGGTTAGGTTAGGTTAGGTTAGGTTAGGTTAGGTTAGGTTAGGTTAGGTTAGGTTAGGTTAGGTTAGGTTAGGTTAGGTTAGGTTAGGTTAGGTTAGGTTAGGTTAGGTTAGGTTAGGTTAGGTTAGGTTAGGTTAGGTTAGGTTAGGTTAGGTTAGGTTAGGTTAGGTTAGGTTAGGTTAGGTTAGGTTAGGTTAGGTTAGGTTAGGTTAGGTTAGGTTAGGTTAGGTTAGGTTAGGTTAGGTTAGGTTAGGTTAGGTTAGGTTAGGTTAGGTTAGGTTAGGTTAGGTTAGGTTAGGTTAGGTTAGGTTAGGTTAGGTTAGGTTAGGTTAGGTTAGGTTAGGTTAGGTTAGGTTAGGTTAGGTTAGGTTAGGTTAGGTTAGGTTAGGTTAGGTTAGGTTAGGTTAGGTTAGGTTAGGTTAGGTTAGGTTAGGTTAGGTTAGGTTAGGTTAGGTTAGGTTAGGTTAGGTTAGGTTAGGTTAGGTTAGGTTAGGTTAGGTTAGGTTAGGTTAGGTTAGGTTAGGTTAGGTTAGGTTAGGTTAGGTTAGGTTAGGTTAGGTTAGGTTAGGTTAGGTTAGGTTAGGTTAGGTTAGGTTAGGTTAGGTTAGGTTAGGTTAGGTTAGGTTAGGTTAGGTTAGGTTAGGTTAGGTTAGGTTAGGTTAGGTTAGGTTAGGTTAGGTTAGGTTAGGTTAGGTTAGGTTAGGTTAGGTTAGGTTAGGTTAGGTTAGGTTAGGTTAGGTTAGGTTAGGTTAGGTTAGGTTAGGTTAGGTTAGGTTAGGTTAGGTTAGGTTAGGTTAGGTTAGGTTAGGTTAGGTTAGGTTAGGTTAGGTTAGGTTAGGTTAGGTTAGGTTAGGTTAGGTTAGGTTAGGTTAGGTTAGGTTAGGTTAGGTTAGGTTAGGTTAGGTTAGGTTAGGTTAGGTTAGGTTAGGTTAGGTTAGGTTAGGTTAGGTTAGGTTAGGTTAGGTTAGGTTAGGTTAGGTTAGGTTAGGTTAGGTTAGGTTAGGTTAGGTTAGGTTAGGTTAGGTTAGGTTAGGTTAGGTTAGGTTAGGTTAGGTTAGGTTAGGTTAGGTTAGGTTAGGTTAGGTTAGGTTAGGTTAGGTTAGGTTAGGTTAGGTTAGGTTAGGTTAGGTTAGGTTAGGTTAGGTTAGGTTAGGTTAGGTTAGGTTAGGTTAGGTTAGGTTAGGTTAGGTTAGGTTAGGTTAGGTTAGGTTAGGTTAGGTTAGGTTAGGTTAGGTTAGGTTAGGTTAGGTTAGGTTAGGTTAGGTTAGGTTAGGTTAGGTTAGGTTAGGTTAGGTTAGGTTAGGTTAGGTTAGGTTAGGTTAGGTTAGGTTAGGTTAGGTTAGGTTAGGTTAGGTTAGGTTAGGTTAGGTTAGGTTAGGTTAGGTTAGGTTAGGTTAGGTTAGGTTAGGTTAGGTTAGGTTAGGTTAGGTTAGGTTAGGTTAGGTTAGGTTAGGTTAGGTTAGGTTAGGTTAGGTTAGGTTAGGTTAGGTTAGGTTAGGTTAGGTTAGGTTAGGTTAGGTTAGGTTAGGTTAGGTTAGGTTAGGTTAGGTTAGGTTAGGTTAGGTTAGGTTAGGTTAGGTTAGGTTAGGTTAGGTTAGGTTAGGTTAGGTTAGGTTAGGTTAGGTTAGGTTAGGTTAGGTTAGGTTAGGTTAGGTTAGGTTAGGTTAGGTTAGGTTAGGTTAGGTTAGGTTAGGTTAGGTTAGGTTAGGTTAGGTTAGGTTAGGTTAGGTTAGGTTAGGTTAGGTTAGGTTAGGTTAGGTTAGGTTAGGTTAGGTTAGGTTAGGTTAGGTTAGGTTAGGTTAGGTTAGGTTAGGTTAGGTTAGGTTAGGTTAGGTTAGGTTAGGTTAGGTTAGGTTAGGTTAGGTTAGGTTAGGTTAGGTTAGGTTAGGTTAGGTTAGGTTAGGTTAGGTTAGGTTAGGTTAGGTTAGGTTAGGTTAGGTTAGGTTAGGTTAGGTTAGGTTAGGTTAGGTTAGGTTAGGTTAGGTTAGGTTAGGTTAGGTTAGGTTAGGTTAGGTTAGGTTAGGTTAGGTTAGGTTAGGTTAGGTTAGGTTAGGTTAGGTTAGGTTAGGTTAGGTTAGGTTAGGTTAGGTTAGGTTAGGTTAGGTTAGGTTAGGTTAGGTTAGGTTAGGTTAGGTTAGGTTAGGTTAGGTTAGGTTAGGTTAGGTTAGGTTAGGTTAGGTTAGGTTAGGTTAGGTTAGGTTAGGTTAGGTTAGGTTAGGTTAGGTTAGGTTAGGTTAGGTTAGGTTAGGTTAGGTTAGGTTAGGTTAGGTTAGGTTAGGTTAGGTTAGGTTAGGTTAGGTTAGGTTAGGTTAGGTTAGGTTAGGTTAGGTTAGGTTAGGTTAGGTTAGGTTAGGTTAGGTTAGGTTAGGTTAGGTTAGGTTAGGTTAGGTTAGGTTAGGTTAGGTTAGGTTAGGTTAGGTTAGGTTAGGTTAGGTTAGGTTAGGTTAGGTTAGGTTAGGTTAGGTTAGGTTAGGTTAGGTTAGGTTAGGTTAGGTTAGGTTAGGTTAGGTTAGGTTAGGTTAGGTTAGGTTAGGTTAGGTTAGGTTAGGTTAGGTTAGGTTAGGTTAGGTTAGGTTAGGTTAGGTTAGGTTAGGTTAGGTTAGGTTAGGTTAGGTTAGGTTAGGTTAGGTTAGGTTAGGTTAGGTTAGGTTAGGTTAGGTTAGGTTAGGTTAGGTTAGGTTAGGTTAGGTTAGGTTAGGTTAGGTTAGGTTAGGTTAGGTTAGGTTAGGTTAGGTTAGGTTAGGTTAGGTTAGGTTAGGTTAGGTTAGGTTAGGTTAGGTTAGGTTAGGTTAGGTTAGGTTAGGTTAGGTTAGGTTAGGTTAGGTTAGGTTAGGTTAGGTTAGGTTAGGTTAGGTTAGGTTAGGTTAGGTTAGGTTAGGTTAGGTTAGGTTAGGTTAGGTTAGGTTAGGTTAGGTTAGGTTAGGTTAGGTTAGGTTAGGTTAGGTTAGGTTAGGTTAGGTTAGGTTAGGTTAGGTTAGGTTAGGTTAGGTTAGGTTAGGTTAGGTTAGGTTAGGTTAGGTTAGGTTAGGTTAGGTTAGGTTAGGTTAGGTTAGGTTAGGTTAGGTTAGGTTAGGTTAGGTTAGGTTAGGTTAGGTTAGGTTAGGTTAGGTTAGGTTAGGTTAGGTTAGGTTAGGTTAGGTTAGGTTAGGTTAGGTTAGGTTAGGTTAGGTTAGGTTAGGTTAGGTTAGGTTAGGTTAGGTTAGGTTAGGTTAGGTTAGGTTAGGTTAGGTTAGGTTAGGTTAGGTTAGGTTAGGTTAGGTTAGGTTAGGTTAGGTTAGGTTAGGTTAGGTTAGGTTAGGTTAGGTTAGGTTAGGTTAGGTTAGGTTAGGTTAGGTTAGGTTAGGTTAGGTTAGGTTAGGTTAGGTTAGGTTAGGTTAGGTTAGGTTAGGTTAGGTTAGGTTAGGTTAGGTTAGGTTAGGTTAGGTTAGGTTAGGTTAGGTTAGGTTAGGTTAGGTTAGGTTAGGTTAGGTTAGGTTAGGTTAGGTTAGGTTAGGTTAGGTTAGGTTAGGTTAGGTTAGGTTAGGTTAGGTTAGGTTAGGTTAGGTTAGGTTAGGTTAGGTTAGGTTAGGTTAGGTTAGGTTAGGTTAGGTTAGGTTAGGTTAGGTTAGGTTAGGTTAGGTTAGGTTAGGTTAGGTTAGGTTAGGTTAGGTTAGGTTAGGTTAGGTTAGGTTAGGTTAGGTTAGGTTAGGTTAGGTTAGGTTAGGTTAGGTTAGGTTAGGTTAGGTTAGGTTAGGTTAGGTTAGGTTAGGTTAGGTTAGGTTAGGTTAGGTTAGGTTAGGTTAGGTTAGGTTAGGTTAGGTTAGGTTAGGTTAGGTTAGGTTAGGTTAGGTTAGGTTAGGTTAGGTTAGGTTAGGTTAGGTTAGGTTAGGTTAGGTTAGGTTAGGTTAGGTTAGGTTAGGTTAGGTTAGGTTAGGTTAGGTTAGGTTAGGTTAGGTTAGGTTAGGTTAGGTTAGGTTAGGTTAGGTTAGGTTAGGTTAGGTTAGGTTAGGTTAGGTTAGGTTAGGTTAGGTTAGGTTAGGTTAGGTTAGGTTAGGTTAGGTTAGGTTAGGTTAGGTTAGGTTAGGTTAGGTTAGGTTAGGTTAGGTTAGGTTAGGTTAGGTTAGGTTAGGTTAGGTTAGGTTAGGTTAGGTTAGGTTAGGTTAGGTTAGGTTAGGTTAGGTTAGGTTAGGTTAGGTTAGGTTAGGTTAGGTTAGGTTAGGTTAGGTTAGGTTAGGTTAGGTTAGGTTAGGTTAGGTTAGGTTAG
>CAKOAH010000004.1:20000-21816 GCA_932294365.1 Diachrysia chrysitis
GTTTGCGGGTTTTTGGCAGTGCTCTGAGCCGTGGTGGTAACAGAATTTTGAGCTGCCTTCCCCTGAATCGTTGTCCACTGGTCCGGAAAATCCTGCCCTGCCTTTGTTCGGAATGTTACTGCCGTTTTTCTTTGCCCCATGTTCCGCCGTGGTGCCCTCAGCAGTATGCAGTTTTCACTCGAGCCAACGCGTCCCACCTGCGTCTGACGGGGCAGTCTCTGCTAAAAGCATGATGCCCCGTATTGTCCAGTTTTGCCGCGAGGCAGTTGCAGCAGGTGGGGGTTGCGTCGGCGAGTTGCTCTGTGCAGTTTTTCCGCTGGTGAGGGCCGGCGCAGTGCCCACACTTCTCCACGGTTTCGGCGCAGAGGCGTCGACTGTGCCCATACCCCAAGCACATGGAGCACTGGACGAGTGGGGATTGGTCCTCCACCCGAACGTGCTGCATGTCTATGTACACAGTCTCCGCCTCCATCAGCCTACCCCAGAGAACTGGGGACACCTTAGCCACCACGTGGCACATGAGGGCGTTTCGGGCTTTCTTGCGAAAGCGAATTTCCACCCGGTCGTCATCAGCTGCGAGGTCGCGGAACAGTCTTCGGTTTTGGGCTCTCAAGTGTTCAAGGATGTCCTCATTTTCGTGGAAGCTGAGGACATCCCTGATTATGACGAGGGGGTCCTGATTTTGTGGGACCCGCACCTCGAGCTGCTCTTCTGCTGCCGCTAGTTTGTTCTGAACCCTGTTCCGCTCTTCCTCGTTCCGGCAGCTGATGACCACCTTCTGGTCCTTCGCCTTCCTCACCCTATCTATTTTTATATCCCCCTCCTTTGTTTTAAGGGCCCTTCTTATCTTCCCCAGTACATCCTCCCCGGTGTCCATCTCGTCCCTGGACGCGACCACAACGGAGTGTAGCGCAGTGGGGTCCGGGCGTTTACGCCCCTTCGCGCTCGCCGCCACACTCGCGTATGTGGCCGCCCCCAGGGACTCTGTCTTTGCCTGAAGGGCCACCTTAAGATCCTCCGCTTTCTCATTGCTCTCTCTCATCAGCCTACTGTGTTCGGCTAATGAGGAGAGCAACTGAGTGACCTCTTGCTTTCCCACCAAGTCTTCGGGCTTCTTGGCTTCCATTTCCTCCTCCCGGGGCAGCGGCGGTGCCGTGCGCTCCCCCGCGTCCGCGTCAGATGGCGCTGGTGCGGAGGAGCACGCGGGCCTTCCAGATTCAGCCTCTTTGATAATTTGGTAGAGTCGGTCGATGGCCTGGGTGACGGTAGCCTTGATGTCGGTCTTGAGATTACGCGATGCGTTCAAGGCCATCTTGGCTTTCATCACCCATGCCTTCGCCTCCTGTAACCTACTAGGCTGCATCGGGACTGCTGGGGTCACCTCCGGGAAGAGAACTCTGCCAGCTTCCAACTCCCCAGTGTTCCTTCTACTGTGGGCTTTGGTGACGGTAGCCGATTTGTTTATCTTTGGGGGAGTGGCTGGCGGCGATGGGTCTGAAGCCCTCTTAGCGGGAGTGCGGAACATCCTCAGGCACCGGAGAGTCGAGGGATAAAAAGGAGAAGGAGAGGACTAGGGAAAACCCTAACCCAACCTGTTTTTTGTTATAGAGGTAAGTTTGTAAAAGTGTTAAATACAGTGTTTTAAAATAAGTTTGTAAAAAATTGTAAAAGTAATAGAATTGTATAAAATGTGTAAAGTTTGTATAAATATTAAAATCGAATTTCAGTTGTTTAAAATGATTGATTAAAATTATATTATTATTTTCTGTACAATTTAATAGGTTACGAGTAACTATATTTTTATTATTTTTGTTTT
>CAKOAH010000005.1:5000-7500 GCA_932294365.1 Diachrysia chrysitis
TAACCTAACCTAACCTAACCTAACCTAACCTAACCTAACCTAACCTAACCTAACCTAACCTAACCTAACCTAACCTAACCTAACCTAACCTAACCTAACCTAACCTAACCTAACCTAACCTAACCTAACCTAACCTAACCTAACCTAACCTAACCTAACCTAACCTAACCTAACCTAACCTAACCTAACCTAACCTAACCTAACCTAACCTAACCTAACCTAACCTAACCTAACCTAACCTAACCTAACCTAACCTAACCTAACCTAACCTAACCTAACCTAACCTAACCTAACCTAACCTAACCTAACCTAACCTAACCTAACCTAACCTAACCTAACCTAACCTAACCTAACCTAACCTAACCTAACCTAACCTAACCTAACCTAACCTAACCTAACCTAACCTAACCTAACCTAACCTAACCTAACCTAACCTAACCTAACCTAACCTAACCTAACCTAACCTAACCTAACCTAACCTAACCTAACCTAACCTAACCTAACCTAACCTAACCTAACCTAACCTAACCTAACCTAACCTAACCTAACCTAACCTAACCTAACCTAACCTAACCTAACCTAACCTAACCTAACCTAACCTAACCTAACCTAACCTAACCTAACCTAACCTAACCTAACCTAACCTAACCTAACCTAACCTAACCTAACCTAACCTAACCTAACCTAACCTAACCTAACCTAACCTAACCTAACCTAACCTAACCTAACCTAACCTAACCTAACCTAACCTAACCTAACCTAACCTAACCTAACCTAACCTAACCTAACCTAACCTAACCTAACCTAACCTAACCTAACCTAACCTAACCTAACCTAACCTAACCTAACCTAACCTAACCTAACCTAACCTAACCTAACCTAACCTAACCTAACCTAACCTAACCTAACCTAACCTAACCTAACCTAACCTAACCTAACCTAACCTAACCTAACCTAACCTAACCTAACCTAACCTAACCTAACCTAACCTAACCTAACCTAACCTAACCTAACCTAACCTAACCTAACCTAACCTAACCTAACCTAACCTAACCTAACCTAACCTAACCTAACCTAACCTAACCTAACCTAACCTAACCTAACCTAACCTAACCTAACCTAACCTAACCTAACCTAACCTAACCTAACCTAACCTAACCTAACCTAACCTAACCTAACCTAACCTAACCTAACCTAACCTAACCTAACCTAACCTAACCTAACCTAACCTAACCTAACCTAACCTAACCTAACCTAACCTAACCTAACCTAACCTAACCTAACCTAACCTAACCTAACCTAACCTAACCTAACCTAACCTAACCTAACCTAACCTAACCTAACCTAACCTAACCTAACCTAACCTAACCTAACCTAACCTAACCTAACCTAACCTAACCTAACCTAACCTAACCTAACCTAACCTAACCTAACCTAACCTAACCTAACCTAACCTAACCTAACCTAACCTAACCTAACCTAACCTAACCTAACCTAACCTAACCTAACCTAACCTAACCTAACCTAACCTAACCTAACCTAACCTAACCTAACCTAACCTAACCTAACCTAACCTAACCTAACCTAACCTAACCTAACCTAACCTAACCTAACCTAACCTAACCTAACCTAACCTAACCTAACCTAACCTAACCTAACCTAACCTAACCTAACCTAACCTAACCTAACCTAACCTAACCTAACCTAACCTAACCTAACCTAACCTAACCTAACCTAACCTAACCTAACCTAACCTAACCTAACCTAACCTAACCTAACCTAACCTAACCTAACCTAACCTAACCTAACCTAACCTAACCTAACCTAACCTAACCTAACCTAACCTAACCTAACCTAACCTAACCTAACCTAACCTAACCTAACCTAACCTAACCTAACCTAACCTAACCTAACCTAACCTAACCTAACCTAACCTAACCTAACCGAATCTGCTGTTGGACCCACTATTGAAAGACCTTGAAGAGCGGGGGGACTACTGCCAGGCCTTCGCAGACGACGTTGTGCTGGTTTTCTCCGGGGAGACGGCACTGGATGTGGCGAGACAGGCGAACGATGCCCTGGCCCGGGTGCGAGAGTGGGGGGTCGTGAACAAGCTTAAGTTTGCGCCGCACAAAACTAAGGCGATGGTGATAACAAACAAGCTGAAACACGACACACCACTCTTGCGCATGGCTGGGGAGGACATCGCTATGTCTCGCGACATAAAGATACTTGGCCTAACTATAGATAATAAACTAACGTTCAATCAGCACGTTAAGAACATATGCCGGAAAACAATAAATATATACAAACAGTTGGCCAGAGCGGCCAAGATTGAGTGGGGACTCTCCCCGGAGATAATCAGGACAATATACGTCGCGGTGGTCGAACCAGTAGTCCTATACGCGGCAAGCGCATGGGCACCAGCGGCAAATAAGATCGGAATTAAGAAACAACTTAATATGATACAACGCGGATTCGCGCAAAAAATGGTGAAAGC
>CAKOAH010000005.1:12500-15000 GCA_932294365.1 Diachrysia chrysitis
AAAAATCTATTTTATATAATTAATTAATATTAGTCTCAGATTAAAGGTCTCCTAAAGACCTATTTAACGGTATAGCACACATAGGGTGTGTCCATACAAAATTTTAATTTATTTAACTTTTTCAAAAATTTTTGGCGTTTTTCCCGGTTTTCCCCGGATTTTTGTTCCCGGGCATACACAGCTTTATATATCGTTGGGTAGCAATCATCGAGCCCTATCTAACGACACCACTCCCGTGGTGCTCCGACGAACAGGAGTTGCAAAAAATTCGAAAAAATTGCCCGCCCACCCGCCCTAATCTCATTGGGCATATCGATTCCGGAGACTCTGCCCCATACCATCTGGTCCCCAAAAAACTTTGGGTAGCGATATCTCCGGAACCGATAGGGCTAGAGGGCTGCGGTTTGTGGCGTCGGATAGGTATTTGCTGGCACTGTCTGATAGCGACGGTTTGACATCTCTTCGCTGTGGGACCACACCTCGGACTACGTACTTGTGTCTACAGGTACCCAAAATTATACTCTCATAGGTCGGTTTTGGACACTTCTTGCCAGGTAAGAAGTGTGGACCTGCTAAATCGACTTCCAGGCGGTGTCTCAGCGTTCCCTCCGGCGTAGCAACGCGCTGGGTGATCTTCTTCTCTTCAAAAAACAGCACGCTAGGTCAATTATACCTGAAAAATAATTTAAACATTTTAATACATTTTAACACAAATTTTAGACAATTTTATTAATTAATTATACTATTTTTATTTTCAATTATACATTTTATTTATACAATATTTACAATTTTACAACTTATACAAGATTTAATTTTAAAACTGAGTTTAACACTTTTACAAACTTACTATTAAAAAATTTTAATTGGTTAGGTTGGGTTGGTAACTCCCCAAACCACCACCCTCTATCATGTTCCGCACCCCCGCTAAAATGTCCACCGGCCTGTCTTCACCAAGCACCCCCCCCAACCAAGCGCAAAGACCAGACACTTTCATGACCCGGACGAAAGTCCGGAGAAGCATAGGGGAGAGGGAGACAGGCAAAGTCCTCTTCCCGGAGGAAAACTCGGCTGTTCTGGTGCAGCCTAGCAGACTGCAAGAAGCAAGGGCATGGGTGACGAAGGCCAAGATTGCTTTAAATGCTTCTCGCAATTTAAAGTCCGATATCAAGGCCTCCGTCATCCAGGCCATTGACAGGCTGTACCAGCTTATAAAGGAGGCCGAAGCCGGGAAACCCGTGTGCCCGTCCCCGCAGACACCTATTGGCGTGGACGCGGAACTGCACGTCAAGAATCCGCAAAAACGGGAAGAGGACCAGACCCAAGCGGTGGAGAAAGCTCAGGTCTCTCAGTTGCTCTCCTCGTTGGCTGAACATAGCCAGCTAATGAGGGAGAGCAACGAGAAAGCTGAGCAGTTAAAGGAGGCCCTCCAAGAAAAGAAAGAGTCCCTGGTGACCGCCACGTACGCGAGTGTGGCGGCCAGCGCAAAGGGGCGTGTACGCCCGGAGCCCACCGCGCTGCACTCGGTCGTGGTCGCATCCAGGGACGAGATGGAGACCGGGGAGGAGATCCTGGGCCGAATAAGGAGGGCAATAAATGCAAAGGATGAATGCATAAACATCGACCGCATTCGGAAGGCCAAAGACAGGAAGATTGTCATCGGTTGTAGAAGCGAAGAGGAGCGGAGCAGAGTTCAATCCAGGCTCGAGGCAGCAGACGACCAGCTCGAGGTCCAGGTCGTTAAAAACCAGGACCCCCTCATCATCCTCAGGGACGTCCTTGGCTCCCATAAGGACGAAGAGATCCTGGAGTTCCTGAGGATGCAGAATAAGAGTCTGTTCCGTGACCTCCCAACCGATGACAATCGGGCCGAAATCAGATACAGGAAGAAGGCTAAAAGCGCACTGTTATGCCACGTGGTCGTCAAAGTGTCCCCCACTCTGTGGAAGAGGTTTCTGGAGGCGTCTGAGGTGTACCTTGATCTCCAGCTCATTAGGGCGGAGGACCAGTCACCGCTGGTCCAATGCTCAATGTGTCTGGGGTATGGGCACAGCAGGCGTCTCTGCTCTGAGACCACGGAGAAGTGTGGACACTGCGGAGGCCCTCACCACAGATCGGACTGCGCGGAAAAGCTCGCCAGTGCACCACCCACCTGCTGCAACTGCAAAAAAGTCAGCTTGGAGACGACGGGGCACAGTGCATTCAGCATGGAATGCCCCGTCCGGCGCAGGTGGGACGCGCTGGCTCGAGCAAAGACAGCGTATTGCTGAGGGCCCCCCTGCAGACAGCGTGGCAACACATTGCGGCAGTTGTGCACAAACCGCTGATCTCCTGGTCCGAAAAAAGGCAAAGGTGAAGTCGAACCGCGGCGGCACAATGCGTAAAAACAATCAGCTTAAAACTAATTGGGTCCGGTTTTATACGAAACCGGACAAATTAAAACACAGAGCGCCACCAACTTTGTCGTCATGGTTCGATAAACCCGTAGCAAGGAAAATACTCA
>CAKOAH010000006.1:0-22500 GCA_932294365.1 Diachrysia chrysitis
GGTGTCGTTAGATAGGGCTCGACGATTGCTACCCAACGATATATAAGACTCTGTTTGCCCGGGAACAAAAATCCGGGGAAAACCGGGAAAAACGCCAAAAATTTTTTAAAAAGTTAAATAAATTAAAATTTTTGTATGGACACACCCTATGTGTGCTATACCGTTAGATAGGTCTTTAAGAGACCTTTAATCTGAGACTAATATTAATTCCTTTTATAAAATAGGTTTTTGAAAAATTTGATTTTAATGAATTTTTATAAAGTTTTATAAGGTTTTTTGAAAATAATTAAGGTACTATTGATTTTTAAATGTTAATATGGGTATCGCTGGACAGGTCTCGTTGAGGTCTGTACGTAGACGCAAAAAATCGCTAAGCCGCCAGTAAATAACAAAGTTATGTAAGGTCAAAGTATATAAGTCAATAAAAAATACGAATTTTCATGAAAAATATGAAAATGTTAAATAATTTTCGCGTGTAAAAGCGCGAAATATCAATAAATAGTCAGAACAAGCACGAAAACACAAAAAACTAGACCGAAATCGATCAAAAAACAAAAAAGTTGTCGACGCTTCTTTGTAAACAGTGTCGCGCTTAGGTGGATTTCTATACTTTGAGATGTAAGTTAAAGTAAATGTATGGGGGACACTTTTTTCGAGTTTTTTGCTACTCCTGTTCGTCGGAGCACCACGGGAGTGGTGTCGTTAGATAGGGCTCGACGATTGCTACCCAACGATATATAAGACTCTGTTTGCCCGGGAACAAAAATCCGGGGAAAACCGGGAAAAACGCCAAAAATTTTTTAAAAAGTTAAATAAATTAAAATTTTTGTATGGACACACCCTATGTGTGCTATACCGTTAGATAGGTCTTTAAGAGACCTTTAATCTGAGACTAATATTAATTCCTTTTATAAAATAGGTTTTTGAAAAATTTGATTTTAATGAATTTTTATAAAGTTTTATAAGGTTTTTTGAAAATAATTAAGGTACTATTGATTTTTAAATGTTAATATGGGTATCGCTGGACAGGTCTCGTTGAGGTCTGTACGTAGACGCAAAAAATCGCTAAGCCGCCAGTAAATAACAAAGTTATGTAAGGTCAAAGTATATAAGTCAATAAAAAATACGAATTTTCATGAAAAATATGAAAATGTTAAATAATTTTCGCGTGTAAAAGCGCGAAATATCAATAAATAGTCAGAACAAGCACGAAAACACAAAAAACTAGACCGAAATCGATCAAAAAACAAAAAAGTTGTCGACGCTTCTTTGTAAACAGTGTCGCGCTTAGGTGGATTTCTATACTTTGAGATGTAAGTTAAAGTAAATGTATGGGGGACACTTTTTTCGAGTTTTTTGCTACTCCTGTTCGTCGGAGCACCACGGGAGTGGTGTCGTTAGATAGGGCTCGACGATTGCTACCCAACGATATATAAGACTCTGTTTGCCCGGGAACAAAAATCCGGGGAAAACCGGGAAAAACGCCAAAAATTTTTTAAAAAGTTAAATAAATTAAAATTTTTGTATGGACACACCCTATGTGTGCTATACCGTTAGATAGGTCTTTAAGAGACCTTTAATCTGAGACTAATATTAATTCCTTTTATAAAATAGGTTTTTGAAAAATTTGATTTTAATGAATTTTTATAAAGTTTTATAAGGTTTTTTGAAAATAATTAAGGTACTATTGATTTTTAAATGTTAATATGGGTATCGCTGGACAGGTCTCGTTGAGGTCTGTACGTAGACGCAAAAAATCGCTAAGCCGCCAGTAAATAACAAAGTTATGTAAGGTCAAAGTATATAAGTCAATAAAAAATACGAATTTTCATGAAAAATATGAAAATGTTAAATAATTTTCGCGTGTAAAAGCGCGAAATATCAATAAATAGTCAGAACAAGCACGAAAACACAAAAAACTAGACCGAAATCGATCAAAAAACAAAAAAGTTGTCGACGCTTCTTTGTAAACAGTGTCGCGCTTAGGTGGATTTCTATACTTTGAGATGTAAGTTAAAGTAAATGTATGGGGGACACTTTTTTCGAGTTTTTTGCTACTCCTGTTCGTCGGAGCACCACGGGAGTGGTGTCGTTAGATAGGGCTCGACGATTGCTACCCAACGATATATAAGACTCTGTTTGCCCGGGAACAAAAATCCGGGGAAAACCGGGAAAAACGCCAAAAATTTTTTAAAAAGTTAAATAAATTAAAATTTTTGTATGGACACACCCTATGTGTGCTATACCGTTAGATAGGTCTTTAAGAGACCTTTAATCTGAGACTAATATTAATTCCTTTTATAAAATAGGTTTTTGAAAAATTTGATTTTAATGAATTTTTATAAAGTTTTATAAGGTTTTTTGAAAATAATTAAGGTACTATTGATTTTTAAATGTTAATATGGGTATCGCTGGACAGGTCTCGTTGAGGTCTGTACGTAGACGCAAAAAATCGCTAAGCCGCCAGTAAATAACAAAGTTATGTAAGGTCAAAGTATATAAGTCAATAAAAAATACGAATTTTCATGAAAAATATGAAAATGTTAAATAATTTTCGCGTGTAAAAGCGCGAAATATCAATAAATAGTCAGAACAAGCACGAAAACACAAAAAACTAGACCGAAATCGATCAAAAAACAAAAAAGTTGTCGACGCTTCTTTGTAAACAGTGTCGCGCTTAGGTGGATTTCTATACTTTGAGATGTAAGTTAAAGTAAATGTATGGGGGACACTTTTTTCGAGTTTTTTGCTACTCCTGTTCGTCGGAGCACCACGGGAGTGGTGTCGTTAGATAGGGCTCGACGATTGCTACCCAACGATATATAAGACTCTGTTTGCCCGGGAACAAAAATCCGGGGAAAACCGGGAAAAACGCCAAAAATTTTTTAAAAAGTTAAATAAATTAAAATTTTTGTATGGACACACCCTATGTGTGCTATACCGTTAGATAGGTCTTTAAGAGACCTTTAATCTGAGACTAATATTAATTCCTTTTATAAAATAGGTTTTTGAAAAATTTGATTTTAATGAATTTTTATAAAGTTTTATAAGGTTTTTTGAAAATAATTAAGGTACTATTGATTTTTAAATGTTAATATGGGTATCGCTGGACAGGTCTCGTTGAGGTCTGTACGTAGACGCAAAAAATCGCTAAGCCGCCAGTAAATAACAAAGTTATGTAAGGTCAAAGTATATAAGTCAATAAAAAATACGAATTTTCATGAAAAATATGAAAATGTTAAATAATTTTCGCGTGTAAAAGCGCGAAATATCAATAAATAGTCAGAACAAGCACGAAAACACAAAAAACTAGACCGAAATCGATCAAAAAACAAAAAAGTTGTCGACGCTTCTTTGTAAACAGTGTCGCGCTTAGGTGGATTTCTATACTTTGAGATGTAAGTTAAAGTAAATGTATGGGGGACACTTTTTTCGAGTTTTTTGCTACTCCTGTTCGTCGGAGCACCACGGGAGTGGTGTCGTTAGATAGGGCTCGACGATTGCTACCCAACGATATATAAGACTCTGTTTGCCCGGGAACAAAAATCCGGGGAAAACCGGGAAAAACGCCAAAAATTTTTTAAAAAGTTAAATAAATTAAAATTTTTGTATGGACACACCCTATGTGTGCTATACCGTTAGATAGGTCTTTAAGAGACCTTTAATCTGAGACTAATATTAATTCCTTTTATAAAATAGGTTTTTGAAAAATTTGATTTTAATGAATTTTTATAAAGTTTTATAAGGTTTTTTGAAAATAATTAAGGTACTATTGATTTTTAAATGTTAATATGGGTATCGCTGGACAGGTCTCGTTGAGGTCTGTACGTAGACGCAAAAAATCGCTAAGCCGCCAGTAAATAACAAAGTTATGTAAGGTCAAAGTATATAAGTCAATAAAAAATACGAATTTTCATGAAAAATATGAAAATGTTAAATAATTTTCGCGTGTAAAAGCGCGAAATATCAATAAATAGTCAGAACAAGCACGAAAACACAAAAAACTAGACCGAAATCGATCAAAAAACAAAAAAGTTGTCGACGCTTCTTTGTAAACAGTGTCGCGCTTAGGTGGATTTCTATACTTTGAGATGTAAGTTAAAGTAAATGTATGGGGGACACTTTTTTCGAGTTTTTTGCTACTCCTGTTCGTCGGAGCACCACGGGAGTGGTGTCGTTAGATAGGGCTCGACGATTGCTACCCAACGATATATAAGACTCTGTTTGCCCGGGAACAAAAATCCGGGGAAAACCGGGAAAAACGCCAAAAATTTTTTAAAAAGTTAAATAAATTAAAATTTTTGTATGGACACACCCTATGTGTGCTATACCGTTAGATAGGTCTTTAAGAGACCTTTAATCTGAGACTAATATTAATTCCTTTTATAAAATAGGTTTTTGAAAAATTTGATTTTAATGAATTTTTATAAAGTTTTATAAGGTTTTTTGAAAATAATTAAGGTACTATTGATTTTTAAATGTTAATATGGGTATCGCTGGACAGGTCTCGTTGAGGTCTGTACGTAGACGCAAAAAATCGCTAAGCCGCCAGTAAATAACAAAGTTATGTAAGGTCAAAGTATATAAGTCAATAAAAAATACGAATTTTCATGAAAAATATGAAAATGTTAAATAATTTTCGCGTGTAAAAGCGCGAAATATCAATAAATAGTCAGAACAAGCACGAAAACACAAAAAACTAGACCGAAATCGATCAAAAAACAAAAAAGTTGTCGACGCTTCTTTGTAAACAGTGTCGCGCTTAGGTGGATTTCTATACTTTGAGATGTAAGTTAAAGTAAATGTATGGGGGACACTTTTTTCGAGTTTTTTGCTACTCCTGTTCGTCGGAGCACCACGGGAGTGGTGTCGTTAGATAGGGCTCGACGATTGCTACCCAACGATATATAAGACTCTGTTTGCCCGGGAACAAAAATCCGGGGAAAACCGGGAAAAACGCCAAAAATTTTTTAAAAAGTTAAATAAATTAAAATTTTTGTATGGACACACCCTATGTGTGCTATACCGTTAGATAGGTCTTTAAGAGACCTTTAATCTGAGACTAATATTAATTCCTTTTATAAAATAGGTTTTTGAAAAATTTGATTTTAATGAATTTTTATAAAGTTTTATAAGGTTTTTTGAAAATAATTAAGGTACTATTGATTTTTAAATGTTAATATGGGTATCGCTGGACAGGTCTCGTTGAGGTCTGTACGTAGACGCAAAAAATCGCTAAGCCGCCAGTAAATAACAAAGTTATGTAAGGTCAAAGTATATAAGTCAATAAAAAATACGAATTTTCATGAAAAATATGAAAATGTTAAATAATTTTCGCGTGTAAAAGCGCGAAATATCAATAAATAGTCAGAACAAGCACGAAAACACAAAAAACTAGACCGAAATCGATCAAAAAACAAAAAAGTTGTCGACGCTTCTTTGTAAACAGTGTCGCGCTTAGGTGGATTTCTATACTTTGAGATGTAAGTTAAAGTAAATGTATGGGGGACACTTTTTTCGAGTTTTTTGCTACTCCTGTTCGTCGGAGCACCACGGGAGTGGTGTCGTTAGATAGGGCTCGACGATTGCTACCCAACGATATATAAGACTCTGTTTGCCCGGGAACAAAAATCCGGGGAAAACCGGGAAAAACGCCAAAAATTTTTTAAAAAGTTAAATAAATTAAAATTTTTGTATGGACACACCCTATGTGTGCTATACCGTTAGATAGGTCTTTAAGAGACCTTTAATCTGAGACTAATATTAATTCCTTTTATAAAATAGGTTTTTGAAAAATTTGATTTTAATGAATTTTTATAAAGTTTTATAAGGTTTTTTGAAAATAATTAAGGTACTATTGATTTTTAAATGTTAATATGGGTATCGCTGGACAGGTCTCGTTGAGGTCTGTACGTAGACGCAAAAAATCGCTAAGCCGCCAGTAAATAACAAAGTTATGTAAGGTCAAAGTATATAAGTCAATAAAAAATACGAATTTTCATGAAAAATATGAAAATGTTAAATAATTTTCGCGTGTAAAAGCGCGAAATATCAATAAATAGTCAGAACAAGCACGAAAACACAAAAAACTAGACCGAAATCGATCAAAAAACAAAAAAGTTGTCGACGCTTCTTTGTAAACAGTGTCGCGCTTAGGTGGATTTCTATACTTTGAGATGTAAGTTAAAGTAAATGTATGGGGGACACTTTTTTCGAGTTTTTTGCTACTCCTGTTCGTCGGAGCACCACGGGAGTGGTGTCGTTAGATAGGGCTCGACGATTGCTACCCAACGATATATAAGACTCTGTTTGCCCGGGAACAAAAATCCGGGGAAAACCGGGAAAAACGCCAAAAATTTTTTAAAAAGTTAAATAAATTAAAATTTTTGTATGGACACACCCTATGTGTGCTATACCGTTAGATAGGTCTTTAAGAGACCTTTAATCTGAGACTAATATTAATTCCTTTTATAAAATAGGTTTTTGAAAAATTTGATTTTAATGAATTTTTATAAAGTTTTATAAGGTTTTTTGAAAATAATTAAGGTACTATTGATTTTTAAATGTTAATATGGGTATCGCTGGACAGGTCTCGTTGAGGTCTGTACGTAGACGCAAAAAATCGCTAAGCCGCCAGTAAATAACAAAGTTATGTAAGGTCAAAGTATATAAGTCAATAAAAAATACGAATTTTCATGAAAAATATGAAAATGTTAAATAATTTTCGCGTGTAAAAGCGCGAAATATCAATAAATAGTCAGAACAAGCACGAAAACACAAAAAACTAGACCGAAATCGATCAAAAAACAAAAAAGTTGTCGACGCTTCTTTGTAAACAGTGTCGCGCTTAGGTGGATTTCTATACTTTGAGATGTAAGTTAAAGTAAATGTATGGGGGACACTTTTTTCGAGTTTTTTGCTACTCCTGTTCGTCGGAGCACCACGGGAGTGGTGTCGTTAGATAGGGCTCGACGATTGCTACCCAACGATATATAAGACTCTGTTTGCCCGGGAACAAAAATCCGGGGAAAACCGGGAAAAACGCCAAAAATTTTTTAAAAAGTTAAATAAATTAAAATTTTTGTATGGACACACCCTATGTGTGCTATACCGTTAGATAGGTCTTTAAGAGACCTTTAATCTGAGACTAATATTAATTCCTTTTATAAAATAGGTTTTTGAAAAATTTGATTTTAATGAATTTTTATAAAGTTTTATAAGGTTTTTTGAAAATAATTAAGGTACTATTGATTTTTAAATGTTAATATGGGTATCGCTGGACAGGTCTCGTTGAGGTCTGTACGTAGACGCAAAAAATCGCTAAGCCGCCAGTAAATAACAAAGTTATGTAAGGTCAAAGTATATAAGTCAATAAAAAATACGAATTTTCATGAAAAATATGAAAATGTTAAATAATTTTCGCGTGTAAAAGCGCGAAATATCAATAAATAGTCAGAACAAGCACGAAAACACAAAAAACTAGACCGAAATCGATCAAAAAACAAAAAAGTTGTCGACGCTTCTTTGTAAACAGTGTCGCGCTTAGGTGGATTTCTATACTTTGAGATGTAAGTTAAAGTAAATGTATGGGGGACACTTTTTTCGAGTTTTTTGCTACTCCTGTTCGTCGGAGCACCACGGGAGTGGTGTCGTTAGATAGGGCTCGACGATTGCTACCCAACGATATATAAGACTCTGTTTGCCCGGGAACAAAAATCCGGGGAAAACCGGGAAAAACGCCAAAAATTTTTTAAAAAGTTAAATAAATTAAAATTTTTGTATGGACACACCCTATGTGTGCTATACCGTTAGATAGGTCTTTAAGAGACCTTTAATCTGAGACTAATATTAATTCCTTTTATAAAATAGGTTTTTGAAAAATTTGATTTTAATGAATTTTTATAAAGTTTTATAAGGTTTTTTGAAAATAATTAAGGTACTATTGATTTTTAAATGTTAATATGGGTATCGCTGGACAGGTCTCGTTGAGGTCTGTACGTAGACGCAAAAAATCGCTAAGCCGCCAGTAAATAACAAAGTTATGTAAGGTCAAAGTATATAAGTCAATAAAAAATACGAATTTTCATGAAAAATATGAAAATGTTAAATAATTTTCGCGTGTAAAAGCGCGAAATATCAATAAATAGTCAGAACAAGCACGAAAACACAAAAAACTAGACCGAAATCGATCAAAAAACAAAAAAGTTGTCGACGCTTCTTTGTAAACAGTGTCGCGCTTAGGTGGATTTCTATACTTTGAGATGTAAGTTAAAGTAAATGTATGGGGGACACTTTTTTCGAGTTTTTTGCTACTCCTGTTCGTCGGAGCACCACGGGAGTGGTGTCGTTAGATAGGGCTCGACGATTGCTACCCAACGATATATAAGACTCTGTTTGCCCGGGAACAAAAATCCGGGGAAAACCGGGAAAAACGCCAAAAATTTTTTAAAAAGTTAAATAAATTAAAATTTTTGTATGGACACACCCTATGTGTGCTATACCGTTAGATAGGTCTTTAAGAGACCTTTAATCTGAGACTAATATTAATTCCTTTTATAAAATAGGTTTTTGAAAAATTTGATTTTAATGAATTTTTATAAAGTTTTATAAGGTTTTTTGAAAATAATTAAGGTACTATTGATTTTTAAATGTTAATATGGGTATCGCTGGACAGGTCTCGTTGAGGTCTGTACGTAGACGCAAAAAATCGCTAAGCCGCCAGTAAATAACAAAGTTATGTAAGGTCAAAGTATATAAGTCAATAAAAAATACGAATTTTCATGAAAAATATGAAAATGTTAAATAATTTTCGCGTGTAAAAGCGCGAAATATCAATAAATAGTCAGAACAAGCACGAAAACACAAAAAACTAGACCGAAATCGATCAAAAAACAAAAAAGTTGTCGACGCTTCTTTGTAAACAGTGTCGCGCTTAGGTGGATTTCTATACTTTGAGATGTAAGTTAAAGTAAATGTATGGGGGACACTTTTTTCGAGTTTTTTGCTACTCCTGTTCGTCGGAGCACCACGGGAGTGGTGTCGTTAGATAGGGCTCGACGATTGCTACCCAACGATATATAAGACTCTGTTTGCCCGGGAACAAAAATCCGGGGAAAACCGGGAAAAACGCCAAAAATTTTTTAAAAAGTTAAATAAATTAAAATTTTTGTATGGACACACCCTATGTGTGCTATACCGTTAGATAGGTCTTTAAGAGACCTTTAATCTGAGACTAATATTAATTCCTTTTATAAAATAGGTTTTTGAAAAATTTGATTTTAATGAATTTTTATAAAGTTTTATAAGGTTTTTTGAAAATAATTAAGGTACTATTGATTTTTAAATGTTAATATGGGTATCGCTGGACAGGTCTCGTTGAGGTCTGTACGTAGACGCAAAAAATCGCTAAGCCGCCAGTAAATAACAAAGTTATGTAAGGTCAAAGTATATAAGTCAATAAAAAATACGAATTTTCATGAAAAATATGAAAATGTTAAATAATTTTCGCGTGTAAAAGCGCGAAATATCAATAAATAGTCAGAACAAGCACGAAAACACAAAAAACTAGACCGAAATCGATCAAAAAACAAAAAAGTTGTCGACGCTTCTTTGTAAACAGTGTCGCGCTTAGGTGGATTTCTATACTTTGAGATGTAAGTTAAAGTAAATGTATGGGGGACACTTTTTTCGAGTTTTTTGCTACTCCTGTTCGTCGGAGCACCACGGGAGTGGTGTCGTTAGATAGGGCTCGACGATTGCTACCCAACGATATATAAGACTCTGTTTGCCCGGGAACAAAAATCCGGGGAAAACCGGGAAAAACGCCAAAAATTTTTTAAAAAGTTAAATAAATTAAAATTTTTGTATGGACACACCCTATGTGTGCTATACCGTTAGATAGGTCTTTAAGAGACCTTTAATCTGAGACTAATATTAATTCCTTTTATAAAATAGGTTTTTGAAAAATTTGATTTTAATGAATTTTTATAAAGTTTTATAAGGTTTTTTGAAAATAATTAAGGTACTATTGATTTTTAAATGTTAATATGGGTATCGCTGGACAGGTCTCGTTGAGGTCTGTACGTAGACGCAAAAAATCGCTAAGCCGCCAGTAAATAACAAAGTTATGTAAGGTCAAAGTATATAAGTCAATAAAAAATACGAATTTTCATGAAAAATATGAAAATGTTAAATAATTTTCGCGTGTAAAAGCGCGAAATATCAATAAATAGTCAGAACAAGCACGAAAACACAAAAAACTAGACCGAAATCGATCAAAAAACAAAAAAGTTGTCGACGCTTCTTTGTAAACAGTGTCGCGCTTAGGTGGATTTCTATACTTTGAGATGTAAGTTAAAGTAAATGTATGGGGGACACTTTTTTCGAGTTTTTTGCTACTCCTGTTCGTCGGAGCACCACGGGAGTGGTGTCGTTAGATAGGGCTCGACGATTGCTACCCAACGATATATAAGACTCTGTTTGCCCGGGAACAAAAATCCGGGGAAAACCGGGAAAAACGCCAAAAATTTTTGAAAAAGTTAAATAAATTAAAATTTTTGTATGGACACACCCTATGTGTGCTATACCGTTAGATAGGTCTTTAAGAGACCTTTAATCTGAGACTAATATTAATTCCTTTTATAAAATAGGTTTTTGAAAAATTTGATTTTAATGAATTTTTATAAAGTTTTATAAGGTTTTTTGAAAATAATTAAGGTACTATTGATTTTTAAATGTTAATATGGGTATCGCTGGACAGGTCTCGTTGAGGTCTGTACGTAGACGCAAAAAATCGCTAAGCCGCCAGTAAATAACAAAGTTATGTAAGGTCAAAGTATATAAGTCAATAAAAAATACGAATTTTCATGAAAAATATGAAAATGTTAAATAATTTTCGCGTGTAAAAGCGCGAAATATCAATAAATAGTCAGAACAAGCACGAAAACACAAAAAACTAGACCGAAATCGATCAAAAAACAAAAAAGTTGTCGACGCTTCTTTGTAAACAGTGTCGCGCTTAGGTGGATTTCTATACTTTGAGATGTAAGTTAAAGTAAATGTATGGGGGACACTTTTTTCGAGTTTTTTGCTACTCCTGTTCGTCGGAGCACCACGGGAGTGGTGTCGTTAGATAGGGCTCGACGATTGCTACCCAACGATATATAAGACTCTGTTTGCCCGGGAACAAAAATCCGGGGAAAACCGGGAAAAACGCCAAAAATTTTTTAAAAAGTTAAATAAATTAAAATTTTTGTATGGACACACCCTATGTGTGCTATACCGTTAGATAGGTCTTTAAGAGACCTTTAATCTGAGACTAATATTAATTCCTTTTATAAAATAGGTTTTTGAAAAATTTGATTTTAATGAATTTTTATAAAGTTTTATAAGGTTTTTTGAAAATAATTAAGGTACTATTGATTTTTAAATGTTAATATGGGTATCGCTGGACAGGTCTCGTTGAGGTCTGTACGTAGACGCAAAAAATCGCTAAGCCGCCAGTAAATAACAAAGTTATGTAAGGTCAAAGTATATAAGTCAATAAAAAATACGAATTTTCATGAAAAATATGAAAATGTTAAATAATTTTCGCGTGTAAAAGCGCGAAATATCAATAAATAGTCAGAACAAGCACGAAAACACAAAAAACTAGACCGAAATCGATCAAAAAACAAAAAAGTTGTCGACGCTTCTTTGTAAACAGTGTCGCGCTTAGGTGGATTTCTATACTTTGAGATGTAAGTTAAAGTAAATGTATGGGGGACACTTTTTTCGAGTTTTTTGCTACTCCTGTTCGTCGGAGCACCACGGGAGTGGTGTCGTTAGATAGGGCTCGACGATTGCTACCCAACGATATATAAGACTCTGTTTGCCCGGGAACAAAAATCCGGGGAAAACCGGGAAAAACGCCAAAAATTTTTTAAAAAGTTAAATAAATTAAAATTTTTGTATGGACACACCCTATGTGTGCTATACCGTTAGATAGGTCTTTAAGAGACCTTTAATCTGAGACTAATATTAATTCCTTTTATAAAATAGGTTTTTGAAAAATTTGATTTTAATGAATTTTTATAAAGTTTTATAAGGTTTTTTGAAAATAATTAAGGTACTATTGATTTTTAAATGTTAATATGGGTATCGCTGGACAGGTCTCGTTGAGGTCTGTACGTAGACGCAAAAAATCGCTAAGCCGCCAGTAAATAACAAAGTTATGTAAGGTCAAAGTATATAAGTCAATAAAAAATACGAATTTTCATGAAAAATATGAAAATGTTAAATAATTTTCGCGTGTAAAAGCGCGAAATATCAATAAATAGTCAGAACAAGCACGAAAACACAAAAAACTAGACCGAAATCGATCAAAAAACAAAAAAGTTGTCGACGCTTCTTTGTAAACAGTGTCGCGCTTAGGTGGATTTCTATACTTTGAGATGTAAGTTAAAGTAAATGTATGGGGGACACTTTTTTCGAGTTTTTTGCTACTCCTGTTCGTCGGAGCACCACGGGAGTGGTGTCGTTAGATAGGGCTCGACGATTGCTACCCAACGATATATAAGACTCTGTTTGCCCGGGAACAAAAATCCGGGGAAAACCGGGAAAAACGCCAAAAATTTTTTAAAAAGTTAAATAAATTAAAATTTTTGTATGGACACACCCTATGTGTGCTATACCGTTAGATAGGTCTTTAAGAGACCTTTAATCTGAGACTAATATTAATTCCTTTTATAAAATAGGTTTTTGAAAAATTTGATTTTAATGAATTTTTATAAAGTTTTATAAGGTTTTTTGAAAATAATTAAGGTACTATTGATTTTTAAATGTTAATATGGGTATCGCTGGACAGGTCTCGTTGAGGTCTGTACGTAGACGCAAAAAATCGCTAAGCCGCCAGTAAATAACAAAGTTATGTAAGGTCAAAGTATATAAGTCAATAAAAAATACGAATTTTCATGAAAAATATGAAAATGTTAAATAATTTTCGCGTGTAAAAGCGCGAAATATCAATAAATAGTCAGAACAAGCACGAAAACACAAAAAACTAGACCGAAATCGATCAAAAAACAAAAAAGTTGTCGACGCTTCTTTGTAAACAGTGTCGCGCTTAGGTGGATTTCTATACTTTGAGATGTAAGTTAAAGTAAATGTATGGGGGACACTTTTTTCGAGTTTTTTGCTACTCCTGTTCGTCGGAGCACCACGGGAGTGGTGTCGTTAGATAGGGCTCGACGATTGCTACCCAACGATATATAAGACTCTGTTTGCCCGGGAACAAAAATCCGGGGAAAACCGGGAAAAACGCCAAAAATTTTTTAAAAAGTTAAATAAATTAAAATTTTTGTATGGACACACCCTATGTGTGCTATACCGTTAGATAGGTCTTTAAGAGACCTTTAATCTGAGACTAATATTAATTCCTTTTATAAAATAGGTTTTTGAAAAATTTGATTTTAATGAATTTTTATAAAGTTTTATAAGGTTTTTTGAAAATAATTAAGGTACTATTGATTTTTAAATGTTAATATGGGTATCGCTGGACAGGTCTCGTTGAGGTCTGTACGTAGACGCAAAAAATCGCTAAGCCGCCAGTAAATAACAAAGTTATGTAAGGTCAAAGTATATAAGTCAATAAAAAATACGAATTTTCATGAAAAATATGAAAATGTTAAATAATTTTCGCGTGTAAAAGCGCGAAATATCAATAAATAGTCAGAACAAGCACGAAAACACAAAAAACTAGACCGAAATCGATCAAAAAACAAAAAAGTTGTCGACGCTTCTTTGTAAACAGTGTCGCGCTTAGGTCGGTTAGGTTAGGTTAGGTTAGGCTGTTTGAGGTGGCTGGCGCTGCGAGCGGAAGGGTCGAAAAGGCGGACGCTCTGGCCGCCAAGATGAGGGAGGTCCTCAACCCTGAGGATGTCCGGGTCTCCAGACCGGTGAAAACCGCTGAGGTGCGGATCACCGGTCTGGACGACTCCGTGACCTCTGAGGAGGTGGTGGCGGCCGTTGCCCGTAAGGGAGAGTGTCCGCCGGACAACGTGCGGGCCGGCGATATTCGCACCGACGCCACCGGACTCGGCGTTGTCTGGGTTCGGTGCCCTGTGGCGTCGGCGAAGAGGATCGCCGAGAAAGGGGAATTGCTGGTGGGCTGGGTCGCAGCGGGGGTTAAACTCCTGCGGCCCCGGGCTTTGCGGTGCTTCCGGTGCCTGGAAAAGGGGCACGTCCGGGCAAAGTGCACCGCTGAGGTTGACCGTAGCGACCTATGTTATCGCTGCGGTCGGCCCGGCCACAAGGCGGCCCAGTGTTCCGCGCCGCTAAACTGCAGCTTGTGTTCGGCTGCAGGGAAGCCAGCGGGACACAAATTGGGTGGGGGAGCCTGTGGCGAGCCTACCAGCAAGCCCAAAAAGAATAAGAGGAGCAACGTACCTGCCGGGGAAACCTCGCATCCCCCGCAGGCTAGTGGCTCCGCGGCCGACTCCCGGCCCAGGACTGTTGCCGAGGGAATGGAGTGTCAATAATGGCACAATTCCATTTCCTCCAGGGCAACATCAACCACTGTGCCAGAGCTCAGGATCTTTTGCTCCAGAGCATGGCAGAGTGGTTGATCGACGTGGCTGTGGTCGCCGAGCCGTATTTCATCCCCGCCCGTGGCAACTGGCTGGGGTGCGCTGACGGTTCGGTGGCCATTATTGGCGAGACTCTGATCGACCCGTCTCGGGGCCGCGGCTGGGTTGCTGCGGTCTCGGGCGGCATCGTCATTGTGGGGGCGTATTTCTCCCCCAACAAGAGTCTCGCCGACTTTGAGGGTTTCCTTGTCGAGTTGGGCGCCGTCGTAAGCCGCTACCACCCTCGTCCCGTTCTGGTGCTCGGGGATCTCAACGCCAAGTCATCGGCGTGGGGATCCCCGGTCACTGACCCTCGGGGCGAGGCGCTGGAAGAGTGGGCGGTGACGACCGGTCTGGTCGTCCTGAATCGGGGTTCGGAATATACGTGCGTGCGGCAGCGGGGCGGGTCGATAGTGGACGTCTCGTTCGCTAGCCCCTCTGTCGCTAGCCGAGTCCGTGACTGGCGTGTCGCCGTGGAGGTGGAGACGTTGTCGGACCACCGGTACATCCGGTTCGACGTCTCCGCCCAGACCGCGAGCGGCCGCCATCCAACAACCCCGATCAACGACGGCCCGCGTTGGGCGCTTAAGCGCATCGACAGGGAACTACTCGAGGAAGCTGCCATAGTCCAGTCCTGGATATGGGAGTCGGCGACGGACGGCCCCGTCGACGTCGAGGCGGTGGCGCTGTGGTTTCGCGGGGCGATGACGCAGATTTGCGACGCGTCCATGCCCCGTGTCCGCCAACAGTCCGCAAGGCGCCGTGTGTACTGGTGGAACAACGAGATCGCACGTTTGCGCGTGGAGTGCGTTGCGGCTCGCCGCCAGTACACGCGATACCGGAGACGACGTCGAAGGGATACCGTCGAAGAAGACGCGCGGTATGAGGTGTACCGCGCGTCTAAGGAGACTCTGTGGCTGGCCATCGGCGACTCGAAGTCGCGTGCCAGGGAGGAGCTGCTGGGGTCCCTAGATCGGGATCCGTGGGGGCGCCCGTACCGTTGGGTACGGGGCAAGTTGCGTCCGTGGGCGCCTCCACTGGTGGGGACGATGGAGCCCCAGCTGCTAGAGGCGGTGGTGTCGGCCCTCTTCCCTGAGCGGGCGGGACATGTTCCCCCCGCGATGGCTTCGCCCTCAGCCACAGACTCTCCAGAAGAGAGCACCGATGTCCCCGAGGTGACGCAGGCAGAGACGAGAGCGGCCGTGTCGCGGCTCCGGGCTAAGAACACAGCGCCCGGACCCGACGGAGTTCCTGGTCGAGCTCTCGTCCTGGCTCTGAAGGAGCTAGAGCCCCAGCTGAGAGGGCTCTTCACGGCATGCCTCGAGCGGGGTCAGTTTCCCAGTGTGTGGAAGGAGGGGAGGCTGGTCCTGCTCAGGAAGGAGGGGCGCCCCGCGGACTCGCCGTCCGCGTACCGGCCCATAGTGCTGCTTGACGAGGCGGGCAAACTTTTTGAGCGCATCATCGCAGATCGCCTCGTCAGCCACTTGTGCAGAGAAGGGCCGGACCTGGACGGAAACCAATTTGGTTTTCGTCGGGGGCGCTCCACCATAGACGCCATCATGCGCGTGAGGAGCCTGGCGGAGGAAACGGTGTCCCGGGGTGGGGTGTTGCTGGCGGTGTCCTTGGACATCTCCAACGCTTTTAACACCCTACCCTGGAGTTGTATTCGGGAGGCACTTATATACCATCGCGTGCCTCCCTACCTCCGCCGTACAGTAGGGGCTTACCTGGAGGGTAGGTGCGTCACCTATAGGGGACGTGACGGTGCTGGTCAGCACCTCATGTCGTGCGGTGTTCCACAGGGATCGGTCTTGGGACCGCTCCTGTGGAACATCGGCTACGACTGGGTGCTGAGAGGCGAGCTCCCGTCGGGCGCCGACTTGACGTGTTACGCGGACGACACGCTTGTCACTGCCCGGGGGAGTTCGCACAGGGAAGCGACGTTGTTAGCCACGGCTGCGGTTTCACTGGTGGTGAACCGCATCCGGCGCCTGGGCCTAGAGGTGGCCCTGAACAAGTCGGAGGCCATGGTGTTTCATGGCCCCCGACGGGCGCCGGCGCCGGGATCACACATCGTGATCAGCGGGGCCCGGATAGCTGTCGAGTCCACCATGAAGTACCTAGGATTGGTGCTCGACAGCCGATGGGAATTCGGACCCCACTTCCGGCGGCTGGCGCCCAAGCTGATGGGTGCAGCGGGCGCGCTTTCAACGTTGCTTCCCAATTTGGGGGGCCCGAGCGCCGCCTGTAGGCGGTTGTACGTGGGGATCGTGCGATCCATGGCCCTGTATGGGGCCCCTGTGTGGGCGATGGACCTGGCGGCCGGCACACTCGCCACTCTGCGCAAACCGCAGAGGGCGATGGCCGTCAGGGTCGTCCGCGGGTATCGCACGATCTCCTACGAGGCGGCTTGCGTCCTGGCCGGATCCCCGCCCTGGGACCTAGAGGCGAAAGTACTCGCGTCATTGTATAGATGGCGCGAGGAAGAGCGGGCACGGGGCTCGAGACCGGCGCAGCGGCAGATCGCGCTGCGCCGAGATGAGCTCCGTCAGGTCCTGGTGGCGGAATGGCGGCAAAGGCTTCAGCGCCCTGCCGCCGGCCTCGCTACCGTCGAGGCGATCCGGCCAGTACTCGACGTCTGGCTCGGGAGGAGGCACGGCTCCCTGTCGTTCAGGGTGACGCAGGTGCTGTCGGGGCACGGCTGCTTCGGCAAGTACCTGTGTCGCATAGACAGGGAGCCGGACGCTCGGTGCCACCACTGCGTCCATTGCGGGGAGGACACGGCGCAACACACGCTCTCTGAGTGTGTAGCTTGGGAGGAGCAGCGCCGTGTCCTCACAGAGGAAGTTGGAGGCGATCTGTCGCTGCCGGCCGTAGTGCGGAGGATGGTCGGCAGCGCAGAGTCGTGGGACGCGGTGGTGTCCTTCTGCGAGGACGTGATGTCGCAGAAGGAAACTGCGGAACGGGAGAGGGAGATCTCCACTCCCTTCCCGGGCCGCAGAAGGCGCACCGGGCGCCGGGGAAGGGCGGATAACGCCCTTTTCCGCCCCCCATAAATGGGTCCAGGGGCGAGGGACTTGGGGAAGTCCCCGCCCCGTATTCGATGGACCCGAGGCGGAGGCGCGCGCGGGTGTCGGCGCGCGCCTCTGAGACGATGCACGGGGTAGTTAACACCTCACTACCCCGTGCAGGAGACGAGGCCCGGGCAGACCGGGCCGGCACTAGTGCGGGGCTGCGGAAGAATTTGGATTCCCGCGGCCCCGCGCGCACGTGCGAGGAGACACCGGGGGGTTTTAGCCGGTAAGAGTCCGGCACGCCCCTCCGCCTCTCCCCAGGCGGAGGAAGTCCATGAGGATTTCCCCCCGTCAAAAAAAAAAAAAAAAAAAAAAAAAAAAAAAAAAAAAAAAAAAGGTTAGGTTAGGTTAGGTTAGGTTAGGTTAGGTTAGGTTAGGTTAGGTTAGGTTAGGTTAGGTTAGGTTAGGTTAGGTTAGGTTAGGTTAGGTTAGGTTAGGTTAGGTTAGGTTAGGTTAGGTTAGGTTAGGTTAGGTTAGGTTAGGTTTTTTTTTTTTTTTTTTTTTTTTTTTTTTTTTTTTTTTGGAAGTTGTTGCCGTTTATCCCCCTAACATGATCAGGGTCCTTGTGAATCATAGTAGCTTATATGCATGGTGAAAAAAAAATTTTTAGTGGAATGATGAATGTGGATAGGTTGTGGGTTTGGGGCCGCCTATCTCATTAGCTGTGGTCGGTTTTAGCGTGTATTGGTGCTGTGGAGAATTTTGGCTTGTGAGGCCTTGTGCATCTGCAACTATCATTAGGTATGCGCCGTCAGTGCTACTTTATATTCTTCGCAGGTGCTATAAAAGGAGGGTGAGTATGAGTATATCATGAGTATATCATGCACCCCACCCTTTGTTCACTCATACGCGATTTGTAGCCGATGTGTGGTGTTTCTGGCGTTTCTCGTTCCAGATGGCTTCTTTTGTTGAGTTCGATGCGGGTTTTATTTTTGGCAGGAGTTCTTCAGGCCACGGCGGCATGGCGGGTGGTTTATTCCTTGCTAATTTGTCCGGTTTCGCACGAAACCGGACCCAATTTCTTTTCATCCACTTTTTATTTCGCGTCATACCGTCGTGCTTCGGTTTACTGTTCGCTGCTTTCTCAACCCGCATCTCCACCAAGGTAGAACCACCGACTTGGTCTTCCACATAGCCACTACGGTAGAGTGCCACGTTGTCTGCGGAAGGGCCCTCAGCAGTACGCTGTCTTTGCTCGAGCCAGCGCGTCCCACCTGCGTCGGACGGGGCAGTCCATGCTAAACGCACTATGCCCCGTCGTCTCCAGGCTTGCCTTAGTGCAGTTGCAGCAGGTGGGTGTAGTGCTGGCGAGCTTCTCAGCGCAGTCGGATCGCTGGTGAGGGCCTCCGCAGTGTCCACACTTCTCTTTGGTCTCGGAGCAGAGGCGCCTGCTGTGCCCGTACCCCAGACACATCGAGCATTGGACCAGTGGTGACTGGTCCTCCGCCCTGACGAGCTGGAGGTCGAGGTAAACCTCAGACGCCTCAAGAAACCTACTCCAAAGAGTGGGGGACACTTTTAGGACAACGTGACACATGAGGGAGTTTCGTGCCCTTTTACGGTAGCGAACCTCAGCCCGACCGTCATCAGCTGGGAGGTCGCGGAACAGTTTCCCATTTTGCATCCTCAGGAACCCAAGGATTTCTTCGTCCTTATGAAAACTGAGGACGTCCCTGAGGATGATGAGGGGGTCCTGGTTCTTGACTACCAGGACCTCAAGCTGATCGTCTGCTACCTCAATCCTGGTCTGAACTCTGCTCCGCTCCTCTTCTGATCTGCAACTGATGACGATCTTCCTGTCCTTCGCTTTCCGTATCCGGTCAATCTGGACACATCCGTCCTTCGCGTTTACCGCCCTCCTGATCCTTCCAAGGACCTCTTCCCCGGTCTCCATATCGTCCCTGGACGCGACCACAACGGAGTGCAGCGCAGTGGGCTCCGGGCGTTTTCGCCCCTTTGTGCTCGCCGCCACACTCGCGTATGTGACCGCTTCCAGGGACTCCCTCTTTTGATGGAGGGCCTCCTTCAGCTGCTCCGCTCTCTCGTTGCTCTCCCTCATGAGCGTGCTGTGCTCAGCTAATGAGGTGAGCAACTGAGAGACTTCTGCTTTGCCCACCACCTGGACTGCAGTGCATTCCTCCTCCCGTGGCTGTGGTTTCTTCGTGTGCTCCTCCAAGTCATCGCTGCAAGGCGCTGGCGGGGACGAGCACACGGGCTTTCCGGCTTCGGATTCTTTAATAATTTGGTACAGCCTGTCGATGGCCTGGATGACGGAGGCCTTGATGTCAGACTTTAAATTGCGAGACGCATTTAGAGCAATCTTGGCCCTCGTCACCCATGCCCTCGCCTCCTGTAACCTATTTGGCTGCACCACGACGGCCGGACTCTCCTCCGGGAAGAGGACCCTGCCAGTCTGCCACTCCTCCCCTTGGGTGTTGGTTTGGGCTTTTGTAATTGTTCCCGTTTTGATGGCCTTTGGGGGAGTGGTCGGCGGCGATGGTTCGGTGGTCTTCCTGGCAGGGGTGCGGAACATGTTTGTTTTCGGGGCTCGGGGGATGATTTTTTAAAAAGGGAAGGGAAGGAAAACCTAACCTAACAATTATTATATTTGAAGTAAATTTGTAAAAGTTGTAAACTCAGTTAGTTGTATAAATTTGTAAAAGTTGTATATGATAAAATTGTATAGAAGAGGAGACAGAATGTATAAAATAAAATAAAATAAAGGTAAGTCTAGTTTGTGCAGCAAAATCCGTCTTAGAACCACGTTACTACGGCGATTTTTGTATCCCGCGTATTGTACTAGTAGGCAGGCCTCGGCCGCTCAGCCCTGTGGTCGATTTAGCCGGGAAACACTTCTTGCTGAACAAGAAGTGTCCAAAACCGACCCGTCAATGAAAAATTTTGCGTACCTGTTTTACAAATACGGGTGCCCGGAAGTGTCCTCGCAACTGAGGGTTGCCAAGGATAGTTATTATAAAAGAACGGTCCAAGACCTACCCAACACCACAAACCGCAGCCCTCTAGGACTATCCGTTCCGGAGATATTGCTCCTCAAAGTTTTGGGGGTACCAAAATGTTTGCGGCAAATACCTCCGGAGTTGATATACCAAATGAGATAAGGGCGGGTGGGCGGGCAATTTTTTCGAAATTTTTGATACTCCTGGTTTTCGGAGCACCACGGGAGTGGTGTCGTTAGAAAGGGCTCGTCAATTGCTATTCAACGATATAAAAACTGTGTATACCCGGGAACAAAATTCCGGGGAAAACCGGCAAAAACGATAAAAATTTTAGAAAAAGTTAATTAATTTAGAAAATCGGTATGAACACACCCTATGTGTGCTATATAGTTTGATAGGCCTTTAGGAGACCTACAATCTGAGACTAATATTGGGTACTAATAAAAAGAAAGTTTATGAAAATTTGAATTTTAAAGAATTTTTATACGATTTTTGAAAAATAAGTGATGTATTATTGAATTTAAACAAAGAATATGGGTATCGCTGAAAAGGTCTCGTTGAGATCTATACGTTGGTGCAAAAATTTCAGAAATCCACCAGTAAATAACAAAGTTATATGTAGTCAATGTATATAAGTCAATTAAAAATACGAATTTTCATGAAAATTATGAAAATGTTCAACAATTTTCGCGTGTAAATGCGCGAAGTATCAATAAATAGTTAATATTAGCACGAACACACAAAAAACTAGACGAAAATCGAGTAAAAAACAAAAAAGTTGTCGACGCTTCTTTGTAAACAGTGTCGCGCTTAGGTGGATTTATGTACTTAGAATAATTTCAAAGTAAATGTATGAAGAACAGTTTTTTCAAAATTTTTACAACTCCTGGTTTTCGGAGCACCACGGGAGTGGTGTCGTTAGAAAGGGCTCGTCAATTGCTATTCAACGATATAAAAACTGTGTATACCCGGGAACAAAATTCCGGGGAAAACCGGCAAAAACGATAAAAATTTTAGAAAAAGTTAATTAATTTAGAAAATCGGTATGAACACACCCTATGTGTGCTATATAGTTTGATAGGCCTTTAGGAGACCTACAATCTGAGACTAATATTGGGTACTAATAAAAAGAAAGTTTATGAAAATTTGAATTTTAAAGAATTTTTATACGATTTTTGAAAAATAAGTGATGTATTATTGAATTTAAACAAAGAATATGGGTATCGCTGAAAAGGTCTCGTTGAGATCTATACGTTGGTGCAAAAATTTCAGAAATCCACCAGTAAATAACAAAGTTATATGTAGTCAATGTATATAAGTCAATTAAAAATACGAATTTTCATGAAAATTATGAAAATGTTCAACAATTTTCGCGTGTAAATGCGCGAAGTATCAATAAATAGTTAATATTAGCACGAACACACAAAAAACTAGACGAAAATCGAGTAAAAAACAAAAAAGTTGTCGACGCTTCTTTGTAAACAGTGTCGCGCTTAGGTGGATTTATGTACTTAGAATAATTTCAAAGTAAATGTATGAAGAACAGTTTTTTCAAAATTTTTACAACTCCTGGTTTTCGGAGCACCACGGGAGTGGTGTCGTTAGAAAGGGCTCGTCAATTGCTATTCAACGATATAAAAACTGTGTATACCCGGGAACAAAATTCCGGGGAAAACCGGCAAAAACGATAAAAATTTTAGAAAAAGTTAATTAATTTAGAAAATCGGTATGAACACACCCTATGTGTGCTATATAGTTTGATAGGCCTTTAGGAGACCTACAATCTGAGACTAATATTGGGTACTAATAAAAAGAAAGTTTATGAAAATTTGAATTTTAAAGAATTTTTATACGATTTTTGAAAAA
>CAKOAH010000006.1:25000-30000 GCA_932294365.1 Diachrysia chrysitis
TTTTTTTTTTTTTTTTTTTTTTTTTTTTTCGTCAATGTTTATGGTTTACAATTATACATTACATTACAATTACATGTTACATTACAGTCATATGACACACTTATATACTAGATTGGGAGTTTGGGTTAGGGGGAGGGGTCAGGGTTTTACGTAGTTTCGCAAGCGCCTCCACGATTGCCATGTTCCGATGCCGCATAGCTGTCCGGAGATTGTAGTCGACAACTTCTTCTGTTGGCGCATCCATCGCTTTTCTGGTGAAACGGCCTATCGCGTCGCTCGCGTCATCGGTGTAATAGACGCAACTGGCGGTATGTCGTGACACAGCGACTACTGCATGTGGGACGCTGTCGTGTATCTGCATTCGTCTCCTTGTGTTCACAATGACGACGTGCTCGTAAGTGAGACCCTGGGATTCGTGGATGGTCAGAGTGCGGGACCCTTCCCCAGATCCGTATCCCTGGTCACTCAGAGAGGATTTCTCCTCTTGTGTGTGGACCAGGAACAGCGTATTCTGGGTTTCTCTGGGTATTTCCGCGCCCGAGTAGCCTACCACCCTCAGGGAATGGATATTACTCGCCGATGTTTTTGACGAGTAGATTCCATTGTATATCTCACTCATAGCGAACGCGACGTCCATTGGATTGCGGTGTGTGCAGAGCAACTCCTGAGTTATCGATGCCACCATGCTTGGACGGGTATACCTGAGTGGAAATAGGTTCTCTCTGTCCAAATATGGTAGCTGATTAACATCCCCGATGAGGACGACTTCACTGGCACCAGACAACTTTGCTGCCATGACAATGGCCCCAAAATGGTTCATGAGGGCCTCGTCCACAGTGAGCCTGCGGCACTTTTCCCCTTCCTTGAAGCCATTTGCCAATACGGAGGCCATTGTTCGCACCTTGGTTTTTGCCTTGTCTCCTAGCCGGTGCGAAAGCTTTTCCCTGAGATCTTTTGCAGCTTCCGTCGTCGTGGTAACCACTACCTCGCCCTCCTCATCAAAGTTCTTCACCAACCAGGTTGTCTTGCCGCAACCTGGTACCCCGTTCACCCACTTGATGTCGTTGAGGTCCCAATCTGCTGGATCGTAAGAGGAAGTACCCGAGATGGTTTGCGCCATCTCGAGGAACTTGTCGTCCAACATTATTTGTGTGCAACTTGCAACAACCACTACTGGCTCCTCTTCCGGTATGTTAAAAACCAATTTACCCCTCTTCTTCGTCTCGTCCTCGTCCAGTGTCACGAACCCGCATGTTGCACTAAAAGCAGCCATGTATGACTCCCCCATTTTCCCCACAATTACTTGGGAGGTAGAGTTGTCATACACCGCTGCCTCAGCTTCCTCGAGTAAAACTCGTAGCAGCCCTGTGTTTCCTAAAAGGAAGGTCTGCATAATTTTCCTGCAGGTTATGAGGTTTACCTGTTTGGTAGCCCTCACAACCCCCAGGAACTCGAGGAACGCATTGTGCACGTGATCTGCGGGTCTAGCCACCGGTATGTAGTTTGGAGGATCGACCTGTCCCTTTTCGGCTCTTGTGATGACAGGTGACGGTTCGAGTGGTTCTCTTGAGGGTTCCCTTACGAAGGCTGAGGCGGCTGCCTCCTGTCTCGTAGTTGGTTCGAATAGGCCGGAGTGGATTACTCCCTTCCGGCGCTCTATCAGGATGTTGTTTAGGAAGGTTTTGAACCTGGCAAGTCGACTCTTTTCTCGCTCCTGTTGTTCTGGAGAACTTCTGCTGGGTTGAGCGGCTTCTGTCCTGTCTTCAGCGATTTTGAGTTGTGCCCGCTCTGATCCACTGAGCGCAACTGGAGGTGAGGACTGGTTTCCAGGAGTTGTTTGTCTGGAAGGGGATCTTAGGAAGCTTAATGTTTCCCCTCTGTCCTCGTAGACTATCACCTCGTGCGCCTCGGCGGCTTTCAGGCAACCTAGGCGGTCCACAGCTTCGCCTCTGATTTTATCGACACTCATGGCGTCTACGCTGATGACTTGAGCCGTATGTCCAGTTGTTCCTAGTCTCTGGAGTAGTGAGCTTGCTTGAGCGAATGGTGTCTCCTCCTTCCACTCGAGTAACGCAATCCTTTTGTCTTTGTGTTGCATTACCCGGCATCGGATATCGGAGAATTCCATTTCCGGCAAGGTATGGTACCTCCTGCTCCTCAGGCTTGCTCTTGTAGTACTTCCGTTGACTAAGGCCGCAAGGCCTGGAGAAATATAGACTGTGTCTCTCCTTGGACTCACCCTGCAGAAGCTTATTCCTAATTGTTCTTGAGCTCTGTTCATGAACAGGGCTACTCCTCTGAGTCTTATGCCAGGCTCGCCAGCAACTCCCCATGTCAGAAAGGTTGAAGTTGTTCCGACTCCGGAGTCAGCTGGCTGAGCGGTTGTTGTCGTGGTTGTTGTCAATGTGAGGTCTTGTGTCGTGGTCATATCTGTAGTTGTGTCATTTATAGTGTTTGTGTCAGGTGCATTTATTGTTTGTGTCAGTGTTGTTGTTGGTACAGGTGTTATGGCTTGGTGTGATGTTTGTGTCTGGGTCAATATTTGTGTTAGTGTGTGTGTCTGATTAGGTTGTGTGTTGGCTGATGGTAGCGGTGTTTTTGTGGAGTTGGCTCTTGCTGCAACTTTGGCGACTCTTTCTGCGAATTCCAGGAATGGTTAGGTTAGGTTAGGTTAGGTTAGGTTAGGTTAGGTTAGGTTAGGTTAGGTTAGGTTAGGTTAGGTTAGGTTAGGTTAGGTTAGGTTAGGTTAGGTTAGGTTAGGTTAGGTTAGGTTAGGTTAGGTTAGGTTAGGTTAGGTTAGGTTAGGTTAGGTTAGGTTAGGTTAGGTTAGGTTAGGTTAGGTTAGGTTAGGTTAGGTTAGGTTAGGTTAGGTTAGGTTAGGTTAGGTTAGGTTAGGTTAGGTTAGGTTAGGTTAGGTTAGGTTAGGTTAGGTTAGGTTAGGTTAGGTTAGGTTAGGTTAGGTTAGGTTAGGTTAGGTTAGGTTAGGTTAGGTTAGGTTAGGTTAGGTTAGGTTAGGTTAGGTTAGGTTAGGTTAGGTTAGGTTAGGTTAGGTTAGGTTAGGTTAGGTTAGGTTAGGTTAGGTTAGGTTAGGTTAGGTTAGGTTAGGTTAGGTTAGGTTAGGTTAGGTTAGGTTAGGTTAGGTTAGGTTAGGTTAGGTTAGGTTAGGTTAGGTTAGGTTAGGTTAGGTTAGGTTAGGTTAGGTTAGGTTAGGTTAGGTTAGGTTAGGTTAGGTTAGGTTAGGTTAGGTTAGGTTAGGTTAGGTTAGGTTAGGTTAGGTTAGGTTAGGTTAGGTTAGGTTAGGTTAGGTTAGGTTAGGTTAGGTTAGGTTAGGTTAGGTTAGGTTAGGTTAGGTTAGGTTAGGTTAGGTTAGGTTAGGTTAGGTTAGGTTAGGTTAGGTTAGGTTAGGTTAGGTTAGGTTAGGTTAGGTTAGGTTAGGTTAGGTTAGGTTAGGTTAGGTTAGGTTAGGTTAGGTTAGGTTAGGTTAGGTTAGGTTAGGTTAGGTTAGGTTAGGTTAGGTTAGGTTAGGTTAGGTTAGGTTAGGTTAGGTTAGGTTAGGTTAGGTTAGGTTAGGTTAGGTTAGGTTAGGTTAGGTTAGGTTAGGTTAGGTTAGGTTAGGTTAGGTTAGGTTAGGTTAGGTTAGGTTAGGTTAGGTTAGGTTAGGTTAGGTTAGGTTAGGTTAGGTTAGGTTAGGTTAGGTTAGGTTAGGTTAGGTTAGGTTAGGTTAGGTTAGGTTAGGTTAGGTTAGGTTAGGTTAGGTTAGGTTAGGTTAGGTTAGGTTAGGTTAGGTTAGGTTAGGTTAGGTTAGGTTAGGTTAGGTTAGGTTAGGTTAGGTTAGGTTAGGTTAGGTTAGGTTAGGTTAGGTTAGGTTAGGTTAGGTTAGGTTAGGTTAGGTTAGGTTAGGTTAGGTTAGGTTAGGTTAGGTTAGGTTAGGTTAGGTTAGGTTAGGTTAGGTTAGGTTAGGTTAGGTTAGGTTAGGTTAGGTTAGGTTAGGTTAGGTTAGGTTAGGTTAGGTTAGGTTAGGTTAGGTTAGGTTAGGTTAGGTTAGGTTAGGTTAGGTTAGGTTAGGTTAGGTTAGGTTAGGTTAGGTTAGGTTAGGTTAGGTTAGGTTAGGTTAGGTTAGGTTAGGTTAGGTTAGGTTAGGTTAGGTTAGGTTAGGTTAGGTTAGGTTAGGTTAGGTTAGGTTAGGTTAGGTTAGGTTAGGTTAGGTTAGGTTAGGTTAGGTTAGGTTAGGTTAGGTTAGGTTAGGTTAGGTTAGGTTAGGTTAGGTTAGGTTAGGTTAGGTTAGGTTAGGTTAGGTTAGGTTAGGTTAGGTTAGGTTAGGTTAGGTTAGGTTAGGTTAGGTTAGGTTAGGTTAGGTTAGGTTAGGTTAGGTTAGGTTAGGTTAGGTTAGGTTAGGTTAGGTTAGGTTAGGTTAGGTTAGGTTAGGTTAGGTTAGGTTAGGTTAGGTTAGGTTAGGTTAGGTTAGGTTAGGTTAGGTTAGGTTAGGTTAGGTTAGGTTAGGTTAGGTTAGGTTAGGTTAGGTTAGGTTAGGTTAGGTTAGGTTAGGTTAGGTTAGGTTAGGTTAGGTTAGGTTAGGTTAGGTTAGGTTAGGTTAGGTTAGGTTAGGTTAGGTTAGGTTAGGTTAGGTTAGGTTAGGTTAGGTTAGGTTAGGTTAGGTTAGGTTAGGTTAGGTTAGGTTAGGTTAGGTTAGGTTAGGTTAGGTTAGGTTAGGTTAGGTTAGGTTAGGTTAGGTTAGGTTAGGTTAGGTTAGGTTAGGTTAGGTTAGGTTAGGTTAGGTTAGGTTAGGTTAGGTTAGGTTAGGTTAGGTTAGGTTAGGTTAGGTTAGGTTAGGTTAGGTTAGGTTAGGTTAGGTTAGGTTAGGTTAGGTTAGGTTAGGTTAGGTTAGGTTAGGTTAGGTTAGGTTAGGTTAGGTTAGGTTAGGTTAGGTTAGGTTAGGTTAGGTTAGGTTAGGTTAGGTTAGGTTAGGTTAGGTTAGGTTAGGTTAGGTTAGGTTAGGTTAG
>CAKOAH010000006.1:32500-47400 GCA_932294365.1 Diachrysia chrysitis
CCGACATGGGAATCGGAGCCCTTGTTTGCTGATTATTTATTTACGTTATGTTTATGTTATAGGGGGGAACATAGCGGCTTTTCCCGGCTATGGGGCCGGCCGCTGGGTGCGCATTTTAAGTTTTGTGCTCTTGTTGGCGTTTTATTTTTGCTCGGGCGGTGTAGGTTCTGGGTCATGGTTATCATGTCCCAGTCGCTTACCCGCTACCGTTCCTATCGCCTGTTTTTATTTTTGTGAAATATTTATTTCGAGCGTACATTCTTATTGCGGGGGATTGCAACGAGTTCTTTATGCACCAGCGCGGATTTCCTGCTTCCATGTGGCAGTCTTTGCGGATCAACACGGCATGGTATGTTGCTGTTTGCAGAAATGTACCAGTTTCACATGAAAATGTGTGCATTTTGCAATTTGTTGCTGAACTCTTTGCCGTGTTGTTCGGGGCTTTGAAGCTACTGTCCTCAAGGTTTTCCGCTACTGGTACAGAGAGTCCTGCTGTGTATGTCTCATTTATCACGCAGCCATTTTGTTTTGCCCCTATGGCGACCGTGGTGCCCTCAGCAGTACGCAGTTTTCGCTCGAGCCAACGCGTCCCACCTGCGTCTGACAGGGCAGTCCCTGCTAAAAGCATGGTGCCCTGTCGTCTCCAGTTTAGCCGCAAGGCAGTTGCAGCAGGTGGGGGTTGCGTTGGCGAGTTGCTCTGCGCAGTCTTTACGCTGGTGAGGGCCGGCGCAGTGTCCACACTTCTCTACGGTTTCGGTGCAGAGGCGTCGGCTGTGCCCATACCCCAAGCACATGGAGCACTGGACGAGTGGAGATTGGTCCTCCACCCGAACGTGCTGCATGTCTATGTACACAGTCTCCGCCTCCATCAGCCTACCCCAGAGAACTGGGGACACCTTTGCCACCACGTGGCACATTAGCGCATTCCGGGCCTTCTTGCGGAAGCGAATTTCCATTCCGCCATCATCAGCTGCGAGGTCGCGGAACAGTCTCTTATTTTGGGCTCTCACGTGTTCAAGGATGTCCTCATTTTCATGGAAGCTGAGGACATCCCTGATAATGACGAGGGGGTCTAGATTTAGTGGGACCCGCACCTCCAGCTGTTCCTCTGCCGCTGCCAATTTGTTCCGGACCTTGTTCCGTTCCTCTTCATTACGGCAGCTGATGACCACCTTCTGGTCCTTCGCCTTCCTGACCCGGTTTATTTTGATGTCGCCTTCCTTGGTTTTAAGGGCTCGCCTAATCTTCCCAAGGACCTCTTCACCCGTGTCCATCTCGTCCCTGGACGCTACCACAATGGAGTGCAGCGCAGTGGGCTCCGGGCGTTTACGCCCCTTTGCGCTCGCAGCCACACTCGCATAAGTGGCCGCCCCCAGGGACTCCCTCTTCTCTTCGAGGACCACCTTTAGGTCTTCGACTCTCTCATTGCTCTCTTTCATTAGCCTACTGTGTTCGGCTAATGAAGAGAGCAACTGTGAGACCTCCGCCTTTCCCACTTTCTGGGACGCTGGTTCCTCCTCCCGTTTCTGCAGCGGTTTCTCCATGTGTGCCCCCATGCCAGTGTCGCAAGGCACCGGCGACGAGGGGCATCCGGGCTTTTCGGGTTCGGCTTCCTTAATGATTGCGTACAATCTGTCGATGGCCTGGATGACGGAAGCCTTTATATCGGACTTCAGATTGCGCGAAGCGCTCAGAGCAATTTTGGCTTTCGTCACCCATGCCCTCGCTTCCTGCAACCTACTTTGCCGCATCGAGGCAGCTGGACTTTCTTCCGGGAAGAGGACTTTGCCCGCCTCCCGCTCCCCCGTGTTCCTCCGGACTTTCGTCTGGGTTAAAAATGTTTCGGTCTTCTGCGTCAATTTTGGAGGAGTGGATGGCGGCGACACTTCCGTAGGCTTCTTTGCGGGCGTGCGAAACATTTTTGTTTGTTCAGAGATGAGAGGGATAACCAAACCAAACCTAACGGTAATATAATCAAAGTAAGTTTGTATAAGTTGTATAAGAATTTATTGGTAAATTTAAAATAATTTGTATAATATAATTGTAAAAATAAAATAAAATAGTATAAATATTTTAAAATGTTTAAAATTTGGTCCTTCGAGGTTTCCTAGTCTGTGAAGGCGGATCCAGTGCGTTCAACTATTGGGGAGGACTTCTCCGCTCTGGTTTCTGCTCGGTTTAGCAGGACAACACTTCTTTCTGATAAAGAAGTGTCCAAAACCGGCTCGTCGATACAAAATTTATGATACCTGTTAGACAGGTGTAGGTGTCAAGGCGTAGTCCTTAAGCTGAGGGCTTAGAAACTATTTTAAAAAGACAGAGCGGTTCAATACCTCTCCAACGCAACAAACCGCAGCCCTCTAGCACTACCGGTTCCGGAGATATTGTGCCCCAAAGTTTTGGGGTACCAAAATGTATGGGGCAAAAACCTCCAGAATCGATGTACCAAATGAGATTAGGGTGGGTGGGCGGGCGAGAACTGCGCAATTTTCGCGGCTCCTGGTGGTCGGACCACCACGTGAGTGGTGTCGTTAGATCGGGCTCGACGATTGCTATCTAACGATGTGATAAAATTAGGGTACCCGGGAACAAATTTTCCGGGAAAAACAGGAAAAACACTAAAAAATTTTGAAAAAATTGAATAACTTAGAAAATTTGTATGAACACACCCTACGTGTGCTATACCCTTAGGTAGGTCTTTAAGAGACCTTTAAACTGAGACTAATATTAAATACTTTGAAAATGGTAGTTTTTGAAAAATGAGATTTTAAAGAATTTTTATATGTTTTTTGAAAATAACCAAAATACTATAGAATTTTAACAATCGAAATAGGTATCGTTAGAAAGGGCTCGTTGAGATCTAGACGTCAACGCAAAAATCACGACAATCCACCGATAAACAACGGAGATATGTGTTGTCAAAAATATACACAGTTTTAAAAATGAATTTTCATGAAAATTATGAAAATGTTATAAAATTTTTCGCGTGTAAAGGCGCGAAACTCAATAAATAGTCAAATAGAACACATATACAAAGAAAACTAGACCAAAATCGCACAAATAGCAAAAAAGTTGTCGACGAGTATTTGTACTGAGCGTCGAGCTAAGGTAGATTTTGGTACTTATCTATATAAACAAGACAAATGTATGAAAATCGTATTTTTCGCAATTTTCGCGGCTCCTGGTAGTCGGACCACCACGTGAGTGGTGTCGTTAGATCGGGCTCGACGATTGCTATCTAACGATGTGATAAAATTAGGGTACCCGGGAACAAATTTTCCGGGAAAAACAGGAAAAACACTAAAAAATTTTGAAAAATTTGAATAACTTAGAAAATTTGTATGAACACACCCTACGTGTGCTATACCCTTAGGTAGGTCTTTAAGAGACCTTTAAACTGAGACTAATATTAAATACTTTGAAAATGGTAGTTTTTGAAAAATGAGATTTTAAAGAATTTTTATATGTTTTTTGAAAATAACCAAAATACTATAGAATTTTAACAATCGAAATAGGTATCGTTAGAAAGGGCTCGTTGAGATCTAGACGTCAACGCAAAAATCACGACAATCCACCGATAAACAACGGAGATATGTGTTGTCAAAAATATACACAGTTTTAAAAATGAATTTTCATGAAAATTATGAAAATGTTATAAAATTTTTCGCGTGTAAAGGCGCGAAACTCAATAAATAGTCAAATAGAACACATATACAAAGAAAACTAGACCAAAATCGCACAAATAGCAAAAAAGTTGTCGACGAGTATTTGTACTGAGCGTCGAGCAGGTTAGGTTAGGTTAGGTTAGGTTAGGTTAGGTTAGGTTAGGTTAGGTTAGGTTAGGTTAGGTTAGGTTAGGTTAGGTTAGGTTAGGTTAGGTTAGGTTAGGTTAGGTTAGGTTAGGTTAGGTTAGGTTAGGTTAGGTTAGGTTAGGTTAGGTTAGGTTAGGTTAGGTTAGGTTAGGTTAGGTTAGGTTAGGTTAGGTTAGGTTAGGTTAGGTTAGGTTAGGTTAGGTTAGGTTAGGTTAGGTTAGGTTAGGTTAGGTTAGGTTAGGTTAGGTTAGGTTAGGTTAGGTTAGGTTAGGTTAGGTTAGGTTAGGTTAGGTTAGGTTAGGTTAGGTTAGGTTAGGTTAGGTTAGGTTAGGTTAGGTTAGGTTAGGTTAGGTTAGGTTAGGTTAGGTTAGGTTAGGTTAGGTTAGGTTAGGTTAGGTTAGGTTAGGTTAGGTTAGGTTAGGTTAGGTTAGGTTAGGTTAGGTTAGGTTAGGTTAGGTTAGGTTAGGTTAGGTTAGGTTAGGTTAGGTTAGGTTAGGTTAGGTTAGGTTAGGTTAGGTTAGGTTAGGTTAGGTTAGGTTAGGTTAGGTTAGGTTAGGTTAGGTTAGGTTAGGTTAGGTTAGGTTAGGTTAGGTTAGGTTAGGTTAGGTTAGGTTAGGTTAGGTTAGGTTAGGTTAGGTTAGGTTAGGTTAGGTTAGGTTAGGTTAGGTTAGGTTAGGTTAGGTTAGGTTAGGTTAGGTTAGGTTAGGTTAGGTTAGGTTAGGTTAGGTTAGGTTAGGTTAGGTTAGGTTAGGTTAGGTTAGGTTAGGTTAGGTTAGGTTAGGTTAGGTTAGGTTAGGTTAGGTTAGGTTAGGTTAGGTTAGGTTAGGTTAGGTTAGGTTAGGTTAGGTTAGGTTAGGTTAGGTTAGGTTAGGTTAGGTTAGGTTAGGTTAGGTTAGGTTAGGTTAGGTTAGGTTAGGTTAGGTTAGGTTAGGTTAGGTTAGGTTAGGTTAGGTTAGGTTAGGTTAGGTTAGGTTAGGTTAGGTTAGGTTAGGTTAGGTTAGGTTAGGTTAGGTTAGGTTAGGTTAGGTTAGGTTAGGTTAGGTTAGGTTAGGTTAGGTTAGGTTAGGTTAGGTTAGGTTAGGTTAGGTTAGGTTAGGTTAGGTTAGGTTAGGTTAGGTTAGGTTAGGTTAGGTTAGGTTAGGTTAGGTTAGGTTAGGTTAGGTTAGGTTAGGTTAGGTTAGGTTAGGTTAGGTTAGGTTAGGTTAGGTTAGGTTAGGTTAGGTTAGGTTAGGTTAGGTTAGGTTAGGTTAGGTTAGGTTAGGTTAGGTTAGGTTAGGTTAGGTTAGGTTAGGTTAGGTTAGGTTAGGTTAGGTTAGGTTAGGTTAGGTTAGGTTAGGTTAGGTTAGGTTAGGTTAGGTTAGGTTAGGTTAGGTTAGGTTAGGTTAGGTTAGGTTAGGTTAGGTTAGGTTAGGTTAGGTTAGGTTAGGTTAGGTTAGGTTAGGTTAGGTTAGGTTAGGTTAGGTTAGGTTAGGTTAGGTTAGGTTAGGTTAGGTTAGGTTAGGTTAGGTTAGGTTAGGTTAGGTTAGGTTAGGTTAGGTTAGGTTAGGTTAGGTTAGGTTAGGTTAGGTTAGGTTAGGTTAGGTTAGGTTAGGTTAGGTTAGGTTAGGTTAGGTTAGGTTAGGTTAGGTTAGGTTAGGTTAGGTTAGGTTAGGTTAGGTTAGGTTAGGTTAGGTTAGGTTAGGTTAGGTTAGGTTAGGTTAGGTTAGGTTAGGTTAGGTTAGGTTAGGTTAGGTTAGGTTAGGTTAGGTTAGGTTAGGTTAGGTTAGGTTAGGTTAGGTTAGGTTAGGTTAGGTTAGGTTAGGTTAGGTTAGGTTAGGTTAGGTTAGGTTAGGTTAGGTTAGGTTAGGTTAGGTTAGGTTAGGTTAGGTTAGGTTAGGTTAGGTTAGGTTAGGTTAGGTTAGGTTAGGTTAGGTTAGGTTAGGTTAGGTTAGGTTAGGTTAGGTTAGGTTAGGTTAGGTTAGGTTAGGTTAGGTTAGGTTAGGTTAGGTTAGGTTAGGTTAGGTTAGGTTAGGTTAGGTTAGGTTAGGTTAGGTTAGGTTAGGTTAGGTTAGGTTAGGTTAGGTTAGGTTAGGTTAGGTTAGGTTAGGTTAGGTTAGGTTAGGTTAGGTTAGGTTAGGTTAGGTTAGGTTAGGTTAGGTTAGGTTAGGTTAGGTTAGGTTAGGTTAGGTTAGGTTAGGTTAGGTTAGGTTAGGTTAGGTTAGGTTAGGTTAGGTTAGGTTAGGTTAGGTTAGGTTAGGTTAGGTTAGGTTAGGTTAGGTTAGGTTAGGTTAGGTTAGGTTAGGTTAGGTTAGGTTAGGTTAGGTTAGGTTAGGTTAGGTTAGGTTAGGTTAGGTTAGGTTAGGTTAGGTTAGGTTAGGTTAGGTTAGGTTAGGTTAGGTTAGGTTAGGTTAGGTTAGGTTAGGTTAGGTTAGGTTAGGTTAGGTTAGGTTAGGTTAGGTTAGGTTAGGTTAGGTTAGGTTAGGTTAGGTTAGGTTAGGTTAGGTTAGGTTAGGTTAGGTTAGGTTAGGTTAGGTTAGGTTAGGTTAGGTTAGGTTAGGTTAGGTTAGGTTAGGTTAGGTTAGGTTAGGTTAGGTTAGGTTAGGTTAGGTTAGGTTAGGTTAGGTTAGGTTAGGTTAGGTTAGGTTAGGTTAGGTTAGGTTAGGTTAGGTTAGGTTAGGTTAGGTTAGGTTAGGTTAGGTTAGGTTAGGTTAGGTTAGGTTAGGTTAGGTTAGGTTAGGTTAGGTTAGGTAGGTTAGGTTAGGTTAGGTTAGGTTAGGTTAGGTTAGGTTAGGTTAGGTTAGGTTAGGTTAGGTTAGGTTAGGTTAGGTTAGGTTAGGTTAGGTTAGGTTAGGTTAGGTTAGGTTAGGTTAGGTTAGGTTAGGTTAGGTTAGGTTAGGTTAGGTTAGGTTAGGTTAGGTTAGGTTAGGTTAGGTTAGGTTAGGTTAGGTTAGGTTAGGTTAGGTTAGGTTAGGTTAGGTTAGGTTAGGTTAGGTTAGGTTAGGTTAGGTTAGGTTAGGTTAGGTTAGGTTAGGTTAGGTTAGGTTAGGTTAGGTTAGGTTAGGTTAGGTTAGGTTAGGTTAGGTTAGGTTAGGTTAGGTTAGGTTAGGTTAGGTTAGGTTAGGTTAGGTTAGGTTAGGTTAGGTTAGGTTAGGTTAGGTTAGGTTAGGTTAGGTTAGGTTAGGTTAGGTTAGGTTAGGTTAGGTTAGGTTAGGTTAGGTTAGGTTAGGTTAGGTTAGGTTAGGTTAGGTTAGGTTAGGTTAGGTTAGGTTAGGTTAGGTTAGGTTAGGTTAGGTTAGGTTAGGTTAGGTTAGGTTAGGTTAGGTTAGGTTAGGTTAGGTTAGGTTAGGTTAGGTTAGGTTAGGTTAGGTTAGGTTAGGTTAGGTTAGGTTAGGTTAGGTTAGGTTAGGTTAGGTTAGGTTAGGTTAGGTTAGGTTAGGTTAGGTTAGGTTAGGTTAGGTTAGGTTAGGTTAGGTTAGGTTAGGTTAGGTTAGGTTAGGTTAGGTTAGGTTAGGTTAGGTTAGGTTAGGTTAGGTTAGGTTAGGTTAGGTTAGGTTAGGTTAGGTTAGGTTAGGTTAGGTTAGGTTAGGTTAGGTTAGGTTAGGTTAGGTTAGGTTAGGTTAGGTTAGGTTAGGTTAGGTTAGGTTAGGTTAGGTTAGGTTAGGTTAGGTTAGGTTAGGTTAGGTTAGGTTAGGTTAGGTTAGGTTAGGTTAGGTTAGGTTAGGTTAGGTTAGGTTAGGTTAGGTTAGGTTAGGTTAGGTTAGGTTAGGTTAGGTTAGGTTAGGTTAGGTTAGGTTAGGTTAGGTTAGGTTAGGTTAGGTTAGGTTAGGTTAGGTTAGGTTAGGTTAGGTTAGGTTAGGTTAGGTTAGGTTAGGTTAGGTTAGGTTAGGTTAGGTTAGGTTAGGTTAGGTTAGGTTAGGTTAGGTTAGGTTAGGTTAGGTTAGGTTAGGTTAGGTTAGGTTAGGTTAGGTTAGGTTAGGTTAGGTTAGGTTAGGTTAGGTTAGGTTAGGTTAGGTTAGGTTAGGTTAGGTTAGGTTAGGTTAGGTTAGGTTAGGTTAGGTTAGGTTAGGTTAGGTTAGGTTAGGTTAGGTTAGGTTAGGTTAGGTTAGGTTAGGTTAGGTTAGGTTAGGTTAGGTTAGGTTAGGTTAGGTTAGGTTAGGTTAGGTTAGGTTAGGTTAGGTTAGGTTAGGTTAGGTTAGGTTAGGTTAGGTTAGGTTAGGTTAGGTTAGGTTAGGTTAGGTTAGGTTAGGTTAGGTTAGGTTAGGTTAGGTTAGGTTAGGTTAGGTTAGGTTAGGTTAGGTTAGGTTAGGTTAGGTTAGGTTAGGTTAGGTTAGGTTAGGTTAGGTTAGGTTAGGTTAGGTTAGGTTAGGTTAGGTTAGGTTAGGTTAGGTTAGGTTAGGTTAGGTTAGGTTAGGTTAGGTTAGGTTAGGTTAGGTTAGGTTAGGTTAGGTTAGGTTAGGTTAGGTTAGGTTAGGTTAGGTTAGGTTAGGTTAGGTTAGGTTAGGTTAGGTTAGGTTAGGTTAGGTTAGGTTAGGTTAGGTTAGGTTAGGTTAGGTTAGGTTAGGTTAGGTTAGGTTAGGTTAGGTTAGGTTAGGTTAGGTTAGGTTAGGTTAGGTTAGGTTAGGTTAGGTTAGGTTAGGTTAGGTTAGGTTAGGTTAGGTTAGGTTAGGTTAGGTTAGGTTAGGTTAGGTTAGGTTAGGTTAGGTTAGGTTAGGTTAGGTTAGGTTAGGTTAGGTTAGGTTAGGTTAGGTTAGGTTAGGTTAGGTTAGGTTAGGTTAGGTTAGGTTAGGTTAGGTTAGGTTAGGTTAGGTTAGGTTAGGTTAGGTTAGGTTAGGTTAGGTTAGGTTAGGTTAGGTTAGGTTAGGTTAGGTTAGGTTAGGTTAGGTTAGGTTAGGTTAGGTTAGGTTAGGTTAGGTTAGGTTAGGTTAGGTTAGGTTAGGTTAGGTTAGGTTAGGTTAGGTTAGGTTAGGTTAGGTTAGGTTAGGTTAGGTTAGGTTAGGTTAGGTTAGGTTAGGTTAGGTTAGGTTAGGTTAGGTTAGGTTAGGTTAGGTTAGGTTAGGTTAGGTTAGGTTAGGTTAGGTTAGGTTAGGTTAGGTTAGGTTAGGTTAGGTTAGGTTAGGTTAGGTTAGGTTAGGTTAGGTTAGGTTAGGTTAGGTTAGGTTAGGTTAGGTTAGGTTAGGTTAGGTTAGGTTAGGTTAGGTTAGGTTAGGTTAGGTTAGGTTAGGTTAGGTTAGGTTAGGTTAGGTTAGGTTAGGTTAGGTTAGGTTAGGTTAGGTTAGGTTAGGTTAGGTTAGGTTAGGTTAGGTTAGGTTAGGTTAGGTTAGGTTAGGTTAGGTTAGGTTAGGTTAGGTTAGGTTAGGTTAGGTTAGGTTAGGTTAGGTTAGGTTAGGTTAGGTTAGGTTAGGTTAGGTTAGGTTAGGTTAGGTTAGGTTAGGTTAGGTTAGGTTAGGTTAGGTTAGGTTAGGTTAGGTTAGGTTAGGTTAGGTTAGGTTAGGTTAGGTTAGGTTAGGTTAGGTTAGGTTAGGTTAGGTTAGGTTAGGTTAGGTTAGGTTAGGTTAGGTTAGGTTAGGTTAGGTTAGGTTAGGTTAGGTTAGGTTAGGTTAGGTTAGGTTAGGTTAGGTTAGGTTAGGTTAGGTTAGGTTAGGTTAGGTTAGGTTAGGTTAGGTTAGGTTAGGTTAGGTTAGGTTAGGTTAGGTTAGGTTAGGTTAGGTTAGGTTAGGTTAGGTTAGGTTAGGTTAGGTTAGGTTAGGTTAGGTTAGGTTAGGTTAGGTTAGGTTAGGTTAGGTTAGGTTAGGTTAGGTTAGGTTAGGTTAGGTTAGGTTAGGTTAGGTTAGGTTAGGTTAGGTTAGGTTAGGTTAGGTTAGGTTAGGTTAGGTTAGGTTAGGTTAGGTTAGGTTAGGTTAGGTTAGGTTAGGTTAGGTTAGGTTAGGTTAGGTTAGGTTAGGTTAGGTTAGGTTAGGTTAGGTTAGGTTAGGTTAGGTTAGGTTAGGTTAGGTTAGGTTAGGTTAGGTTAGGTTAGGTTAGGTTAGGTTAGGTTAGGTTAGGTTAGGTTAGGTTAGGTTAGGTTAGGTTAGGTTAGGTTAGGTTAGGTTAGGTTAGGTTAGGTTAGGTTAGGTTAGGTTAGGTTAGGTTAGGTTAGGTTAGGTTAGGTTAGGTTAGGTTAGGTTAGGTTAGGTTAGGTTAGGTTAGGTTAGGTTAGGTTAGGTTAGGTTAGGTTAGGTTAGGTTAGGTTAGGTTAGGTTAGGTTAGGTTAGGTTAGGTTAGGTTAGGTTAGGTTAGGTTAGGTTAGGTTAGGTTAGGTTAGGTTAGGTTAGGTTAGGTTAGGTTAGGTTAGGTTAGGTTAGGTTAGGTTAGGTTAGGTTAGGTTAGGTTAGGTTAGGTTAGGTTAGGTTAGGTTAGGTTAGGTTAGGTTAGGTTAGGTTAGGTTAGGTTAGGTTAGGTTAGGTTAGGTTAGGTTAGGTTAGGTTAGGTTAGGTTAGGTTAGGTTAGGTTAGGTTAGGTTAGGTTAGGTTAGGTTAGGTTAGGTTAGGTTAGGTTAGGTTAGGTTAGGTTAGGTTAGGTTAGGTTAGGTTAGGTTAGGTTAGGTTAGGTTAGGTTAGGTTAGGTTAGGTTAGGTTAGGTTAGGTTAGGTTAGGTTAGGTTAGGTTAGGTTAGGTTAGGTTAGGTTAGGTTAGGTTAGGTTAGGTTAGGTTAGGTTAGGTTAGGTTAGGTTAGGTTAGGTTAGGTTAGGTTAGGTTAGGTTAGGTTAGGTTAGGTTAGGTTAGGTTAGGTTAGGTTAGGTTAGGTTAGGTTAGGTTAGGTTAGGTTAGGTTAGGTTAGGTTAGGTTAGGTTAGGTTAGGTTAGGTTAGGTTAGGTTAGGTTAGGTTAGGTTAGGTTAGGTTAGGTTAGGTTAGGTTAGGTTAGGTTAGGTTAGGTTAGGTTAGGTTAGGTTAGGTTAGGTTAGGTTAGGTTAGGTTAGGTTAGGTTAGGTTAGGTTAGGTTAGGTTAGGTTAGGTTAGGTTAGGTTAGGTTAGGTTAGGTTAGGTTAGGTTAGGTTAGGTTAGGTTAGGTTAGGTTAGGTTAGGTTAGGTTAGGTTAGGTTAGGTTAGGTTAGGTTAGGTTAGGTTAGGTTAGGTTAGGTTAGGTTAGGTTAGGTTAGGTTAGGTTAGGTTAGGTTAGGTTAGGTTAGGTTAGGTTAGGTTAGGTTAGGTTAGGTTAGGTTAGGTTAGGTTAGGTTAGGTTAGGTTAGGTTAGGTTAGGTTAGGTTAGGTTAGGTTAGGTTAGGTTAGGTTAGGTTAGGTTAGGTTAGGTTAGGTTAGGTTAGGTTAGGTTAGGTTAGGTTAGGTTAGGTTAGGTTAGGTTAGGTTAGGTTAGGTTAGGTTAGGTTAGGTTAGGTTAGGTTAGGTTAGGTTAGGTTAGGTTAGGTTAGGTTAGGTTAGGTTAGGTTAGGTTAGGTTAGGTTAGGTTAGGTTAGGTTAGGTTAGGTTAGGTTAGGTTAGGTTAGGTTAGGTTAGGTTAGGTTAGGTTAGGTTAGGTTAGGTTAGGTTAGGTTAGGTTAGGTTAGGTTAGGTTAGGTTAGGTTAGGTTAGGTTAGGTTAGGTTAGGTTAGGTTAGGTTAGGTTAGGTTAGGTTAGGTTAGGTTAGGTTAGGTTAGGTTAGGTTAGGTTAGGTTAGGTTAGGTTAGGTTAGGTTAGGTTAGGTTAGGTTAGGTTAGGTTAGGTTAGGTTAGGTTAGGTTAGGTTAGGTTAGGTTAGGTTAGGTTAGGTTAGGTTAGGTTAGGTTAGGTTAGGTTAGGTTAGGTTAGGTTAGGTTAGGTTAGGTTAGGTTAGGTTAGGTTAGGTTAGGTTAGGTTAGGTTAGGTTAGGTTAGGTTAGGTTAGGTTAGGTTAGGTTAGGTTAGGTTAGGTTAGGTTAGGTTAGGTTAGGTTAGGTTAGGTTAGGTTAGGTTAGGTTAGGTTAGGTTAGGTTAGGTTAGGTTAGGTTAGGTTAGGTTAGGTTAGGTTAGGTTAGGTTAGGTTAGGTTAGGTTAGGTTAGGTTAGGTTAGGTTAGGTTAGGTTAGGTTAGGTTAGGTTAGGTTAGGTTAGGTTAGGTTAGGTTAGGTTAGGTTAGGTTAGGTTAGGTTAGGTTAGGTTAGGTTAGGTTAGGTTAGGTTAGGTTAGGTTAGGTTAGGTTAGGTTAGGTTAGGTTAGGTTAGGTTAGGTTAGGTTAGGTTAGGTTAGGTTAGGTTAGGTTAGGTTAGGTTAGGTTAGGTTAGGTTAGGTTAGGTTAGGTTAGGTTAGGTTAGGTTAGGTTAGGTTAGGTTAGGTTAGGTTAGGTTAGGTTAGGTTAGGTTAGGTTAGGTTAGGTTAGGTTAGGTTAGGTTAGGTTAGGTTAGGTTAGGTTAGGTTAGGTTAGGTTAGGTTAGGTTAGGTTAGGTTAGGTTAGGTTAGGTTAGGTTAGGTTAGGTTAGGTTAGGTTAGGTTAGGTTAGGTTAGGTTAGGTTAGGTTAGGTTAGGTTAGGTTAGGTTAGGTTAGGTTAGGTTAGGTTAGGTTAGGTTAGGTTAGGTTAGGTTAGGTTAGGTTAGGTTAGGTTAGGTTAGGTTAGGTTAGGTTAGGTTAGGTTAGGTTAGGTTAGGTTAGGTTAGGTTAGGTTAGGTTAGGTTAGGTTAGGTTAGGTTAGGTTAGGTTAGGTTAGGTTAGGTTAGGTTAGGTTAGGTTAGGTTAGGTTAGGTTAGGTTAGGTTAGGTTAGGTTAGGTTAGGTTAGGTTAGGTTAGGTTAGGTTAGGTTAGGTTAGGTTAGGTTAGGTTAGGTTAGGTTAGGTTAGGTTAGGTTAGGTTAGGTTAGGTTAGGTTAGGTTAGGTTAGGTTAGGTTAGGTTAGGTTAGGTTAGGTTAGGTTAGGTTAGGTTAGGTTAGGTTAGGTTAGGTTAGGTTAGGTTAGGTTAGGTTAGGTTAGGTTAGGTTAGGTTAGGTTAGGTTAGGTTAGGTTAGGTTAGGTTAGGTTAGGTTAGGTTAGGTTAGGTTAGGTTAGGTTAGGTTAGGTTAGGTTAGGTTAGGTTAGGTTAGGTTAGGTTAGGTTAGGTTAGGTTAGGTTAGGTTAGGTTAGGTTAGGTTAGGTTAGGTTAGGTTAGGTTAGGTTAGGTTAGGTTAGGTTAGGTTAGGTTAGGTTAGGTTAGGTTAGGTTAGGTTAGGTTAGGTTAGGTTAGGTTAGGTTAGGTTAGGTTAGGTTAGGTTAGGTTAGGTTAGGTTAGGTTAGGTTAGGTTAGGTTAGGTTAGGTTAGGTTAGGTTAGGTTAGGTTAGGTTAGGTTAGGTTAGGTTAGGTTAGGTTAGGTTAGGTTAGGTTAGGTTAGGTTAGGTTAGGTTAGGTTAGGTTAGGTTAGGTTAGGTTAGGTTAGGTTAGGTTAGGTTAGGTTAGGTTAGGTTAGGTTAGGTTAGGTTAGGTTAGGTTAGGTTAGGTTAGGTTAGGTTAGGTTAGGTTAGGTTAGGTTAGGTTAGGTTAGGTTAGGTTAGGTTAGGTTAGGTTAGGTTAGGTTAGGTTAGGTTAGGTTAGGTTAGGTTAGGTTAGGTTAGGTTAGGTTAGGTTAGGTTAGGTTAGGTTAGGTTAGGTTAGGTTAGGTTAGGTTAGGTTAGGTTAGGTTAGGTTAGGTTAGGTTAGGTTAGGTTAGGTTAGGTTAGGTTAGGTTAGGTTAGGTTAGGTTAGGTTAGGTTAGGTTAGGTTAGGTTAGGTTAGGTTAGGTTAGGTTAGGTTAGGTTAGGTTAGGTTAGGTTAGGTTAGGTTAGGTTAGGTTAGGTTAGGTTAGGTTAGGTTAGGTTAGGTTAGGTTAGGTTAGGTTAGGTTAGGTTAGGTTAGGTTAGGTTAGGTTAGGTTAGGTTAGGTTAGGTTAGGTTAGGTTAGGTTAGGTTAGGTTAGGTTAGGTTAGGTTAGGTTAGGTTAGGTTAGGTTAGGTTAGGTTAGGTTAGGTTAGGTTAGGTTAGGTTAGGTTAGGTTAGGTTAGGTTAGGTTAGGTTAGGTTAGGTTAGGTTAGGTTAGGTTAGGTTAGGTTAGGTTAGGTTAGGTTAGGTTAGGTTAGGTTAGGTTAGGTTAGGTTAGGTTAGGTTAGGTTAGGTTAGGTTAGGTTAGGTTAGGTTAGGTTAGGTTAGGTTAGGTTAGGTTAGGTTAGGTTAGGTTAGGTTAGGTTAGGTTAGGTTAGGTTAGGTTAGGTTAGGTTAGGTTAGGTTAGGTTAGGTTAGGTTAGGTTAGGTTAGGTTAGGTTAGGTTAGGTTAGGTTAGGTTAGGTTAGGTTAGGTTAGGTTAGGTTAGGTTAGGTTAGGTTAGGTTAGGTTAGGTTAGGTTAGGTTAGGTTAGGTTAGGTTAGGTTAGGTTAGGTTAGGTTAGGTTAGGTTAGGTTAGGTTAGGTTAGGTTAGGTTAGGTTAGGTTAGGTTAGGTTAGGTTAGGTTAGGTTAGGTTAGGTTAGGTTAGGTTAGGTTAGGTTAGGTTAGGTTAGGTTAGGTTAGGTTAGGTTAGGTTAGGTTAGGTTAGGTTAGGTTAGGTTAGGTTAGGTTAGGTTAGGTTAGGTTAGGTTAGGTTAGGTTAGGTTAGGTTAGGTTAGGTTAGGTTAGGTTAGGTTAGGTTAGGTTAGGTTAGGTTAGGTTAGGTTAGGTTAGGTTAGGTTAGGTTAGGTTAGGTTAGGTTAGGTTAGGTTAGGTTAGGTTAGGTTAGGTTAGGTTAGGTTAGGTTAGGTTAGGTTAGGTTAGGTTAGGTTAGGTTAGGTTAGGTTAGGTTAGGTTAGGTTAGGTTAGGTTAGGTTAGGTTAGGTTAGGTTAGGTTAGGTTAGGTTAGGTTAGGTTAGGTTAGGTTAGGTTAGGTTAGGTTAGGTTAGGTTAGGTTAGGTTAGGTTAGGTTAGGTTAGGTTAGGTTAGGTTAGGTTAGGTTAGGTTAGGTTAGGTTAGGTTAGGTTAGGTTAGGTTAGGTTAGGTTAGGTTAGGTTAGGTTAGGTTAGGTTAGGTTAGGTTAGGTTAGGTTAGGTTAGGTTAGGTTAGGTTAGGTTAGGTTAGGTTAGGTTAGGTTAGGTTAGGTTAGGTTAGGTTAGGTTAGGTTAGGTTAGGTTAGGTTAGGTTAGGTTAGGTTAGGTTAGGTTAGGTTAGGTTAGGTTAGGTTAGGTCTAGGTTAGGT
>CAKOAH010000007.1:0-15000 GCA_932294365.1 Diachrysia chrysitis
GCAGAGACGTCTGGTGTGCCCGTATTCCCAGGCACATCGAGCATTGGACCAGCGGGGGACTGGTCCTCCACTCGGATGAGCTGCAGGTCTACGTACACCTCAGCCGCCTCCACCAGCCTACTCAGAGAACTGGGGACACCTTTGCTACAATGTGGCACATGAGGTCGTTCCGCGCCTTTTTGCGGAACTTTATTTCCACCCTATCGTCGTCAGCTGGGAGGTCACGGAACAGTTTCCGGTTCTGCACCCTCAGGAAGTCCAGCACGTCCACCTCCTTGTGGAAGGTGAGGACGTCCCTGAGGATGACGAGGGGGGTCCTGGTTGGTGACTACCTGGACCTCTAGCTGTGTGGTCTGCTGCCTCGATTTTGGTCGGACCCTGTTCGCTCCTCTTCGTTTCTACAGCTGACGACGATTTTCCGGTCTTTGGCCCTTTCTCACGCGGTCCACCTGGATTCCACCTTCCCGCGCGTTCAAGGCCTTCCGGATCCTCACAAGGACCTGCTCTCCTGTGTCCATCTCGTCCCTGGACGCGATCATGCAACCGAGTGCAGCGCAGTGGGGTCCGGGCGTTTACGCCCCTTTGCGCTCGCCGCCACCACTCGCGTATGTGACCGCCTCCAGGGACTCCTTTTTCTCCTGAAGGACCTGCCTTCAGTTGTTCCCGCCTTCTCATTGCTCTCTCTCATTAGCTTGCTGTGTTCGGCCCAATGAGGAGAGCAGCTGAAGTTACCTCCGGTTTTTGCCCCGCCAGAACACCGATTTCCTCCTCCCGGGGTTGCGGCTCGCTTGTTTGCTCCTCCACGCCAGCGTCGCTGATCGCAGGCGAGGAGGGACACACAGCCTTCCCAGCTTCGGAGTCTTTATCAGTTGGTACAGCCTATCGATGGCCTGGATGGACGGAGGCCTTGATGTCTGTCTTCAAGTTCCTCGACGCGTTGAGAGCTATTTTGGCCTTCGTCACCCATGCCCTCGCCTCCTGCAGCCTACTAGGCTGCACCAACACGACCTGGCTATCCTCCGGGATAGGACCTTACCCGCCTCTCGCTCCCCCATGTCCCTCCGCACTTTTGTGTGGGTCTTACCTGCGTCAAATTTTTGACGTAACTCTTGGGGGAGTAGTTGGCGGTGATAAGTCAGTGGACTTTTTGGCGGGGGGTGCGGAACATTTTGATTGATGGGAGATACAGGGACTAACCTAACTCTGACCCAACCCAGTAAAATAATTGTGTAAATTTGTAAAAGTTGTAACTCAATAATTATTGTAAAAAAATTGTATAAGTATTAAAAATGGTATAAATTGTATAATTAAAATTGTTAAAATGTTCAAAATTAATCAATTTCTTGATGTGCTGTGCGAAAGATTCAAAATAAAATTTTTGACTAACGACTAACAACTTTTTCCCTTTTGCAGCTGGTGGGGTGGTTGCCACGTGTTGTGCCGTCAGAGATGCCTCGGTTGCTCTACTCTGTGGTCGGTTTCAAGGACAAACACTTCTTATTAGCCAAGAAATGGTCAAAACCGGCCTGTCAACAACAAAAAAATTTTGTACCCGTTGCACAGATACGGGTGTCCAAGGAGTGGGCTCACAACTCAACGTTGCGAGAGATAATTACTATTAAAGAGCCGTTCAAGACCTATCCGACGCCACAAGATTCAACCTTATAGGACTATTGGCTCCGGAGATATTACCCCTCAAAGTTTTGGGGAACCAAAATGTATAGGGCAAAAACCTCCGGAATCGATATGCCCAATGAGATTAGGGCGGGTGGGCGGGCAATTTTTTCGAATTTTTTTGCAACTCCTGTTCGTCGGAGCACCACGGGAGTGGTGTCGTTAGATAGGGCTCGACGATTGCTACCCAACGATATATAAGACTCTGTTTGCCCGGAACAAAAATCCGGGGAAAACCGGAAAAACGCCAAAAATTTTGAAAAAGGTTAAATAAATTAAAATTTTTGTATGGACACACCCTATGTGTGCTATACCGTTAGATAGGTCTTTAAGAGACCTTTAATCTGAGACTAATATTAATTCCTTTTATAAAATAGGTTTTTGAAAAATTTGATTTTAATGAATTTTTATAAAGTTTTATAAGGTTTTTTGAAATAATTAAGGTACTATTGATTTTTAAATGTTAATATGGGTATCGCTGGACAGGTCTCGTTGAGGTCTGTACGTAGGACGCAAAAAATCGCTAAGCCGCCAGTAAATAACAAAGTTATGTAAGGTCAAAGTATATAAGTCAATAAAAAATACGAATTTTCATGAAAAATATGAAAATGTTAAATAATTTTCGCGTGTAAAAGCGCGAAATATCAATAAATAGTCAGAACAAGCACGAAAACACAAAAAACTAGACCGAAATCGATCAAAAAACAAAAAAGTTGTCGACGGCTTCTTTGTAAACAGTGTCGCGCTTAGGTGGATTTCTATACTTTGAGATATAGTTAAAGTAAATGTATGGGGGACACTTTTTTCGAGTTTTTGCTACTCCTGTTCGTCGGAGCACCACGGGAGTGGTGTCGTTAGATAGGGCTCGACGATTGCTACCCAACGATATATAAGACTCTGTTTGCCCGGAACAAAAATCCGGGGAAAACGGGAAAAAACGCCAAAATTTTTGAAAAGTTAAATAAATTAAAATTTTTGTATGGACACACCCTATGTGTGCTATACCGTTAGATAGGTCTTTAAGAGACCTTTAATCTGAGACTAATATTAATTCCTTTTATAAAATAGGTTTTTGAAAAATTTGATTTTAATGAATTTTATAATGTTTTATAAGGTTTTTTGAAAATAATTAAGGTACTATTGATTTTTAAATGTTAATATGGGTATCGCTGGACAGGTCTCGTTGAGGTCTGTACGTAGACGCAAAAAATCGCTAAGCCGCAGTAAATAACAAAGTTATGTAAGGTCGAAAGTATATAAGTCAATAAAAAATACGAATTTTCCATGAAAAATATGAAAATGTTAAATAATTTTCGAGTGTAAAAGCGCGAAATATCAATAAATAGTCAGAACAAGCACGAAAACACAAAAAACTAGACCGAAATCGATCAAAAAACAAAAAAGTTGTCGACGCTTCTTTGTAAACAGTGTCGCGCTTAGGTGGATTTCTATACTTTGAGATATAAGTTAAAGTAAATGTATGGGGGACACTTTTTTCGAGTTTTTTGCTACTCCTGTTCGTCGGAGCACCACGGGAGTGGTGTCGTTAGATAGGGCTCGACGATTGCTACCCAACGATATATAAGACTCTGTTTGCCCGGGAACAAAAATCCGGGGAAAACCGGGAAAAACGCCAAAAATTTTTGAAAAAGTTAAATAAATTAAAATTTTTGTATGGACACACCCTATGTGTGCTATACCGTTAGATAGGTCTTTAAGAGACCTTTAATCTGAGACTAATATTAATTCCTTTTATAAAATAGGTTTTTGAAAAATTTGATTTTAATGAATTTTTATAAAGTTTTATAAGGTTTTTTGAAAATAATTAAGGTACTATTGATTTTTAAATGTTAATATGGGTATCGCTGGACAGGTCTCGTTGAGGTCTGTACGTAGACGCAAAAAATCGCTAAGCCGCCAGTAAATAACAAAGTTATGTAAGGTCAAAGTATATAAGTCAATAAAAAATACGAATTTTCATGAAAAATATGAAAATGTTAAATAATTTTCGCGTGTAAAAGCGCGAAATATCAATAAATAGTCAGAACAAGCACGAAAACACAAAAAACTAGACCGAAATCGATCAAAAAACAAAAAAGTTGTCGACGCCGGTTAGGTTAGGTTAGGTTAGGTTAGGTTAGGTTAGGTTAGGTTAGGTTAGGTTAGGTTAGGTTAGGTTAGGTTAGGTTTTTTTTTTTTTTTTTTTTTTTTTTTTTTTTTATTTGTGTTTGTGCTTGTTATCCCCCTAACATTATCAGGGTCCTTGGGAATCTTAAGGGCGTTGGTACTTGTGGAAAAAAAAATATTTTTGTGGGAAGGAAGGTTTGAACAGGATTTGGCTTATGAGGCCGCCTGCTTCAGCAACAGTGATCAGTGTATGCCTTTTTTAGTGCTATAAGAGCTTATTCACTAATTGCATTTAAGAGGCGGGTGATGAGAATATCATACACCCTACCTTTTTTTCGCTCGTGTTTTGGCTATAGTGATCGGTGTGTGTTGCTTCTGATTTCAAATTTCTTATTTCAGAAGTTCGCAGGGAGGAGCGGTGAACTTTTATTAAAGGTTTCTTTTGCTGGTCTCGTTGCAAGCTTTTTCTTCTCAGAAGGGGTTCGTCAAACCACGACGGCATGGTACGGAGGGTTTTCTTAGCTAATTCGTCCGGTTTCGCATGAAACCGGACCCAATTGGTTTCTATCCTCTTTTTATTATACGCTGTGCCGCCATGGCTTGGTTCTGAGTCAGTCTTGTTCTCGTCCGGTATCTCCGTAAGCGTAGAGTGATTTGGCTTGCCGTCCACATATCCACTGGAGTATGTTGCCACGTTGTCTGCGGGAGGGCCCTCAGCAGTACGCTGTCTTTGCTCGAGCCAGCGCATCCCACCTGCGTCGGACGGGGCAGTCCATGCTAAACGCACTATGCCCCGTCGTCTCCAGGCTTGCCTTGGTGCAATTGCAGCAGGTGGGTGTTGTACTGGCGAGCTTCTCAGCGCAGTCCGTTCGCTGGTGAGGGCCTCCGCAGTGTCCACACTTCTCCTTGGTCTCGGAGCAGAGGCGCCTGCTGTGCCCGTACCCCAGACACATCGAGCATTGGACCAGTGGCGACTGGTCCTCCGCCTTGACGAGCTGGAGGTCGAGGTAAACCTCAGACGCCTCGAGAAACCTACTCCAGAGAGTGGGGGACACTTTCAAAACAACGTGGCACATGAGGGAGTTACGTGCCCTTTTACGGAAGCGCACCTCAGCCCGATCGTCATCAGCTGGGAGGTCGCGGAACAGTTGCCCATTTTGCATCCTCAGGAACCCAAGGATCTCCTCGTCCTTATGAAAACTGAGGACGTCCCTGAGGATGATGAGGGGGTCCTGGTTCTTGACTACCAGGACCTCGAGCTGATCGTCTGCTGCCTCAATTCTGGTCTGCAATCTGCTCCGCTCCTCTTCTGTTCTACAGCCGATGACGATCTTCCTGTCCTTCGCTTTCCGTATGCGGTCAATTTGGACACATTCCTCCCTCGCATTTACCGCCTTTCTTATCCTTCCCAAGACCTCTTCCCCGGTCTCCATCTCGTCCCTGGACGCGACCACAACGGAGTGCAGCGCAGTGGGCTCCGGGCGTTTACGCCCCTTAGCGCCTGCCGCCACACTCGCGTATGTGACCGCCCCCAGGGACTCCTTCTTGGCCTGAAGGACCTCCTTCAATTCGTCCGCCTTCTCGTTGCTCTCTCTCATTAGCTTACTATGTTCAGCCAATGAGGAGAGCAACTGAGACACTTGCTCATCTCCCGCCGCTTTATTTGCAACTTCCTCCTCCCGGGGCTGCGGTTTCTTCGTGTGCTCCTCCAAGTCGACGCTACAAGGCGCCGGTGAGGTCGAGCACACGGGCTTTCCGGCTTCGGCTTCTTTTATGATTTGGTACAACCTGTCGATGGCCTGGATGACGGAGGCCTTGATATCTGACTTTAAATTGCGAGACGCATTTAGAGCGATCTTGGCCTTCGTCACCCATGCCCTCGCCTCCTGCAATCTGCTGGGCTGTACCAGGGCAGCCGAGTTTTCCTCCGGGAAGAGGACTTTGCCTGGCTCGCGCTCCCCCATGCTCCTCCGGACTTTCGTCCGGGTCATGAAGGTGTCTGGTTGATGCTTTTGGTTTGGGGGAGTGCTAGGTGGAGATGGGCCAGTTGACATTTTCGCGGGGGTGCGGAACATTTTTTAAAGGAGTGTGGTACCTCGGGGAGCGTAACTTAACCTAACCGAATGAATTGTTGTTGATGTAAATTTGTAAAAGTTTTAAACACAGTAATTAAATCTAAGTCTTGTAAAAGTTGTAAATTTGTATAAGTGTATAAATAAAATGTATAATAATAATCGATAAAATGGTCTAATTAAAATTCTATTCTAAAATCTAATTAAATAATTTTTTATAAAATATTTTGCAAATGTGTTATTCTTATGGTGCTAATTTATAATATCGAGGTGGTCTCCCGACACGCTTCGACGCTGAAGAGGCCACAGAGGCTCCGTCAAGAGGTTGATTTTGTAATTTTACGCTTCTTGCCGACCAAGAAGTGTCAAAATCAGTAATATAAATATAAATTTTGTATACCTGTAAAACAGATAACGCTTTCCTAAATCAGTCAAGTCGCAAACCGTAACGAGACCGTGTCAGTTAGACGGCGCCAGCCAAGACCTACCCAACGCCACAAACCGCAGCCCTCTAGCACTATCGTCGTAGGTCGCATCCGGATGCTTGGACTTGACGTCGCTCTGGGGAAGACCGAGGCACTTGTGCTGTACGGCCCCCGGAGCAGACACACTACCGGCGCGTGCCTGACAGTGGAGGACGTGAGGATCCCATTGTCAGGCACGATGAAGTATCTTGGCCTGGTCCTCGACGGGCGGTTGAGCTTCCGGGAGCACTTTAAGCGGTTAGCGCCGAGGCTTCGGTCCGCCGCGGCAGCCCTCGGAAGGCTCCTGCCCAATGTCGGGGGCCCTGACATCGGGTGTCGCCGTCTATACGCCTCGGTCATTCGATCGATGGCGTTATACGGCGCACCCATATGGAGTGACAAACTGACGGCCGATAACCGGGCGGTTCTACTTGGTTCGCAGCGCGCTGTTGCCAACAGAATCGTCCGGGCCTACCGGACCGTCGGTCACGAGGCCGCGTGCGTCTTGGCTGGGACACCGCCTTGGGATCTGGATGCAAAGGTGTTAACGGACCTTTACACCCGTTGCACCGAGCTCCGGTCCCGGGGTACTGACGCCCTGCCAAGGCAACGTGAAGTCTGGCGAAGGCAGGCCCGTCTCGTCACGATGCGGAATTGGGAGCTCCGGCTCGCGAGACCGACGGCGGGACGGGCAACCATCGAGGCGATCCGCCCACACTTCCAACCGTGGGTGGAGAGGCGGTATGGTGTTTTGACCTACCGCCTCACGCAGATACTGACCGGGCACGGGGCCTTTGGCCATTACCTGTGTCTGGTCGCTAGGAGGGAAGGGACAACTGCGTGCCACCAGTGTGGTGACGGTGACGACACCGCACTGCACACGTTGGCCGCATGTCCCGCCTTCGCCGCGCCCCGCGCCGTTCTCCAGGCGGCGCTGGGGGGCGTAGACGTCTCCGCGCTGTCGGCTGTTGTCGCTGCTGCGCTCAGCAGTCGCACAGCGTGGAATGCGCTGTCCTCCTTCTGCGAGACGGTCATGTCCCAGAAGGAGGCGGCGGAGCGCGTTCGGGAGGACGACCCCGACGCGCCCCAAATACGCCGACGTCGAGTGGGGCGGCGCAGGGCCGCGCATGAGCGCGCTCTCCCGCCCTAACTAGGGTCCTGGGCGACGGGCACGGGGGTGTCCGTCGTCCGACTATAGGACCCACGACGGGGGGCCGCATTCCGTGCTATGGGTGTGGCTCCAGTATGAGGCGGAGAGGCCGACGCTCTTTACACGTCGGTCTCCAAACCATCACGATAGTGATCCGCTGGCCCCTATTGGCCGGCGGACCCCGCGGTTGGTGCGTGATGAATTGCAATGCATTGCCACGCACCAGCACAACACGCGGATGACGTAGCACGGCGGTTCAGGTTTAGTCAGTAAGAGTCTGACACTACCCGTTCGCTCCCCCGAGTGAGCGGGTGTCCATGAGGATTCCCCCGCCCAAACAAAAAAAAAAAAAAAAAAAAAAAAAAAAAAAGGTTAGGTTAGGTTCGAGGAAGAGCGGGCACGGGGCTCGAGACCGGCGCAGCGGCAGATCGCGCTGCGCCGAGATGAGCTCCGTAAGGTCCTGGTGGCGGAATGGCGGCAAAGGCTTCTGCGCCCTGCCGCCGGCCTCGCTACCGTCGAGGCGATCCGGCCAGTACTCGACGTCTGGCTCGGGAGAAGGCACGGCTCCCTGTCGTTCAGGGTGACGCAGGTGCTGTCGGGGCATGGCTGCTTCGGCAAGTACCTGTGTCGCATAGACAGGGAGCCGGACGCTCGGTGCCACCACTGCGTCCATTGCGGGGAGGACACGGCGCAACACACACTCTCTGAGTGTGTAGCTTGGGAGGAGCAGCGCCGTGTCCTCACAGAGGAAGTTGGAGGCGATCTGTCGCTGCCGGCCGTAGTGCGGAGGATGGTCGGCAGCGCAGAGTCGTGGGACGCGGTGGTGTCCTTCTGCGAGGACGTGATGTCGCAGAAGGAAACTGCGGAACGGGAGAGGGAGATCTCGACTCCCTTCCCGGGCCGCAGAAGGCGCACCGGGCGCCGGGGAAGGGCGGACAACGCCCTTTTCCGCCCCCCATGAATGGGTCCAGGGGCGAGGGACTTGGGGAAGTCCCCGCCCCGTATTCGAAGGACCCGAGGCGGAGGCGCGCGCGGGTGTCGGCGCGCGCCTCTGAGACGATGCACGGGGTAGTTAACACCTCACTACCCCGTGCAGGAGACGAGGCCCGGGCAGACCGGGCCGGCACTAGTGCGGGGCTGCGGAAGAATTTGGATTCCCGCGGCCCCGCGCGCACGTGCGAGGAGACACCGGGGGGTTTTAGCCGGTAAGAGTCCGGCACGCCCCTCCGCCTCTCCCCAGGCGGAGGAAGTCCATGAGGATTTCCCCCCGTCAAAAAAAAAAAAAAAAAAAGGTTAGGTTAGGTTAGGTTAGGTTAGGTTAGGTTAGGTTGGGGTGCGTGGCAGAAAACCTCCTCGAGTGCTCGGTGGCTGCTGGTCCTCTTGTTTTTCTGGGGGACGAGCAGGCGCTGGGCCGGTGCACCCTGGGTGCAGGCAACAGTCTCTTCGTCAGGTGTGTGGGCGGGGAGATTGTTGTCTGTAGCGAATTTCTGCCGGAGCGGAGGAGTCGCTCCCGAGGGCTCCCTAGCTGCGCTCCGCAGTTGCGGAGTGCATGACTAGGGAGCGAGGTGGGATAGACCGCGGGCCGTTTTACAGTCCGCGGTCTAGGGGTCTCCGCGGCGTTTTCGTCGCGGTGACAGAGATGGGAAGACCGTGGGTTGCTCCTCAACCTGCGGTCTAGGGGCATCCGTGGCGAGGTGTTGAGCCACGGTGCCAGGTGGTGGGTAGTTTAGGTTAGTTTTTAGGTTAGTATTAGGAAAAAAAAAAAAAAAAAAAAAAAAAAAAAAAAAAAAAAAAAAAAAAAAAAAAACAAACAAAGAGAAAAAACACAAAATTTTAAAAAACAAAATAAAAATATAAAAAAATATTATAAAAAATACAAAAAAATATATTAGGTTAGTCTCATTAGTTTTTTAGATACCGAGCAGCGGGCGGTATATCCTGCACCGGAGGCATCCGCGGGCCTCGGGAGGTTCAAATACCCTCCCAAAAAGAGCGGCCGCATCGCCTTGGGGAAGTGATGTGCGTATGACCCAATCGTAATATGGAAATGTCGGACTTAAATAATGTTTTGTCATGCGATCCGGCTGACGCCCGGCGCTCGCAGGTACCCGGGCCTGCGAGTGACAAATTTGTTACCGACGGACGCGCAGGGGCAGGCGACCAGGCCCCTGTTGCCGATAATGCTACTGGAAGCAATAATTCAGAATGTGTGGACAGAGGACCGCGTGGACCGTCTTCCGTCAGGAAACGTCCACGCGACCTGTCCTCAGATGAGGAGGGCCTCCAGGCCCCGAAGCTGCCGACCGCGAGGAGAGGTCGGCAGACTTCGAGAGGAGCGAGTGCTTCGCAGCCGCGGAGGGACGCACATGGGAGGTTTGTGCGTTCCAATGCTCCGGCGGCTAGCGAAGCAGAGAGTGACCTGGGGGTCACCACGGAGGACCCTGGTGGCGAGAGCTGTGCCTCGCTAGGGAGCTCAAAGGCGGAGCTCAACGCCACCAGGAGAGAGCAGCGCAAGGCCGTCGCGGCCGACGAAGTGTCGGAGATGGCCCGACGCGCCCGCGAGCGACGCGCTGCTCTAGCGGCGGAAGGGGGGGACCCATCCGCGGTGGCTCTAAGCCAGCTGGCCTTGGACGGGGTGGACTTAGTCCTGAAGGTTGCCACTAAATCTGGCAGCCTGAAGGGCACGTTCACCCGCGGTCTAAAGGAGGCAGCCGCGGACATTAAGGAGGCGGTTGGCATCCTCCTCAACAGGACGGCCTCAGACGAGGTCGCCAAGTTGCAGGAGGAGAATGGCCGCCTCCGAAATGATTTGGAGGACCTCCGGCGACAAGTCGCTGCGCTGAGCGAGCAGCAGCAGCGACGCACGCCCGCCGCACCGGTGGTGACCCCGGCTCCCGCACCGAGACCGGCAAGCGCTCCGACCGAGGACGAGGTCGAGCGCATTGTCCGGCTCTGCATGCTGCAGTGCGGGAGCATGGTCAATGCTCGCATCGAGGCGATTTCTCGGCGCCTCCCTGTGGAGATCCTCCGTCCGCCCCTAGCGGCCGACGCACGACGGAGGGTTGAGGAGCCGCCGAGACCTGCGCCTCGAAAGGGGAAGCCCGCGGAGGGCGCCAAAAAGCCCGCGGAGCCCCCCTCACGGAGCGATCAGCCCACGACTGCCGGGTCTAAGGGTGAGACCTGGGCGAAAGTCGTGGGCCGCAAGAAGGCCCGCAAAGCCGCCAAAGCGGCAGCCGCAGTGACGGCGCGCGCCCCTGGCCGAACCGCAGCGGCGGTTCAGCGGCCTACGCGGCGGACTGCCAAAGGCAGTCGCAAGGGACCGACGGTGCGTGCTCCGCGTTCCGAGGCTGTGACGCTCACGCTTCAGCCTGGAGCTGCGGAGCGCGGAGTCACGTACCAGTCGGTGATTGCCGGGGCCAAGGCCAAGATCAAACTATCGGATCTTGGCCTTCAGTCCGTCACCGTAAGGCGGGCTGCCACGGGTGCGCGGCTATTCGAGGTGGCTGGCGCTGCGAGCGGCCGCGTCGAAAAGGCGGACGCTCTGGCCGCCAAGATGAGGGAGGTCCTCAGCCCCGACGATGTCCGGGTCTCCAGGCCGATGAAAACCGCTGAGGTGCGGATCACCGGTCTGGACGACTCCGTGACCTCTGAGGAGGTGGTGGCGGCCGTTGCCCGACGCGGAGAGTGTCCGCCGGACAGCGTGCGGGCCGGCGACATTCGCACCGACGCCACCGGACTCGGCGTTGTCTGGGTTCGGTGCCCTGTGGCGTCGGCGAAGCAGATCGCCGAGAAGGGCGAATTGCTGGTGGGCTGGGTTGCCGCGGGGGTAAAACTCCTGCGGCCCCGGGCTTTGCGGTGCTTCCGGTGCCTGGAGAAAGGGCATGTCCGGGCAAAGTGCACCGCAGAGGTTGACCGTAGCGACCTATGTTATCGCTGCGGTCGGCCCGGCCACAAGGCGGCCCAGTGTTCCGCGGCGCCAAACTGCAGCTTGTGTTCAGCTGCGGGGAGGCCTGCGGGACACAAGTTGGGCGGGGGAGCCTGTGGTGAGCCTGCCAGCAAGGCCAAGGCCAAGCCCAAAAAGAAAAAGAGGAGCTATATTCCTGCCGGGGAAACCTCGCATCCCCCGCAGGCTAGTAGCTCCGCGGCCGACTCCCGGCCCAGGACTGTTGCCGAGGGAATGGAATGTCAATAATGGCACAATTCCATTTCCTCCAGGGCAACATCAACCACTGTGCCAGAGCTCAGGATCTTTTGCTCCAGAGCATGGCAGAGTGGTTGATCGACGTGGCTGTGGTCGCCGAGCCGTATTTCATCCCCGCCCGTAACAACTGGCTGGGGTGCGCTGACGGTTCGGTGGCCATTATTGGCGAGACTCTGATCGACCCGTCTCGGGGCCGCGGCTGGGTTGCTGCGGTCTCGGGCGGCATCGTCATTGTGGGGGCGTATTTCTCCCCCAACAAGAGTCTCGCCGACTTTGAGGGTTTCCTTGTCGAGTTGGGCGCCGTCGTAGGCCGCTACCACCCTCGTCCCGTTCTGGTGCTCGGGGATCTCAACGCCAAGTCATCGGCGTGGGGATCCCCGGTCACTGACCCTCGGGGCGAGGCGCTGGAAGAGTGGGCGGTGACGACCGGTCTGGTCGTCCTGAATCGGGGTTCGGAATACACGTGCGTGCGGCAGCGGGGCGGGTCGATAGTGGACGTCTCGTTCGCTAGCCCCTCTGTCGCTAGCCGTGTCCGCGATTGGCGTGTCGCCGTGGAGGTGGAGACGTTGTCGGACCACCGGTACATCCGGTTCGACGTCTCCGCCCAGACCGCGAGCGGCCGCCATCCAACAACCCCGATCAACGACGGCCCGCGTTGGGCGCTTAAGCGCATCGACAGGGAACTACTCGAGGAAGCTGCCTTAGTCCAGTCCTGGATATGGGAGTCGGCGACGGACGGCCCCGTCGACGTCGAAGCGGTGGCGCTGTGGTTTCGCGGGGCGATGACGCAGATTTGCGACGCGTCCATGCCCCGCGTCCGCCAACAGTCCGCAAGGCGCCGTGTGTACTGGTGGAACAACGAGATCGCACGTTTGCGCGTGGAGTGCGTTGCGGCCCGCCGCCAGTACACGCGATACCGGAGACGACGTCGACGGGATACCGTCGAAGAAGACGCGCGGTATGAGGTGTACCGCGCGTCTAAGGAGACTCTGTGGCTGGCCATCGGCGACTCAAAGTCGCGTGCCAGGGAGGAGCTGCTGGGGTCCCTAGATCGGGATCCGTGGGGGCGCCCGTACCGTTGGGTACGGGGCAAGTTGCGTCCGTGGGCGCCTCCACTGGTGAGGACGATGGAACCCCAGCTGCTAGAGGCGGTGGTGTCGGCCCTCTTCCCTGAGCGGGCGGGACATGTTCCCCCCGCGATGGCTTCGCCCTCAGCCACAGACTCTCCAGAAGAGAGCACCGATGTCCCCGAGGTGACGCGGGCAGAGACGGGAGCGGCCGTGTCGCGGCTCCGGGCTAAGAACACAGCGCCCGGACCCGACGGAGTTCCTGGTCGAGCTCTCGTCCTGGCCCTGAAGGAGCTAGAGCCCCAGCTGAGGGGGCTCTTCACGGCATGCCTCGAGCGGGGTCAGTTTCCCAGTGTGTGGAAGGAGGGGAGACTGGTCCTGCTCAGGAAGGAGGGGCGCCCCGCGGACTCGCCGTCCGCGTACCGGCCCATAGTGCTGCTCGACGAGGCGGGCAAACTTTTTGAGCGTGTCATCGCAGATCGCCTCGTCAGCCACTTGTGCGGAGAAGGGCCGGACCTGGACGGAAACCAATTTGGTTTTCGTCGGGGGCGCTCCACCATAGACGCCATCATGCGCGTGAGGAGCCTGGCGGAGGAAACGGTGTCCCGGGGTGGGGTGTTGCTGGCGGTGTCTTTAGACATCTCCAACGCTTTTAACACCCTACCCTGGAGTTGTATTCGGGAGGCACTTATATATCATCGCGTGCCTCCCTACCTCCGCCGTACAGTAGGGGCCTACCTGGAGGGTAGGTGCGTCACATATCGGGGACGTGACGGTGCTGGTCGGCACCTCATGTCGTGCGGTGTTCCACAGGGATCGGTCTTGGGACCGCTCCTGTGGAACATCGGCTACGACTGGGTGCTGAGAGGCGAGCTCCCGTCGGGCGCCGACTTGACGTGTTATGCGGACGACACGCTTGTCACTGCCCGGGGGAGTTCGCACAGGGAAGCGACGTTGTTAGCCACGGCTGCGGTGTCACAGGTGGTGAACCGCATCCGGCGCCTGGGCCTAGAGGTGGCCCTGAACAAGTCGGAGGCCATGGTGTTTCATGGCCCCCGACGGGCGCCGGCGCCGGGATCACACATCGTGATCAGCGGGGCCCGGATAGCTGTCGAGTCCACCATGAAGTACCTAGGATTGGTGCTCGACAGCCGATGGGAATTCGGACCCCACTTCCGGCGGCTGGCGCCCAAGCTGATGGGTGCAGCGGGCGCGCTTTCAACGTTGCTTCCCAATTTGGGGGGCCCGAGCGCCGCCTGTAGGCGGTTGTACGTGGGGATCGTGCGATCCATGGCCCTTTATGGGGCCCCTGTGTGGGCGATGGACCTGGCGGCCGGAGCACTCGCTACTCTGCGCAAACCGCAGAGGGCGATGGCCGTCAGGGTCGTCCGCGGGTATCGCACGATTTCCTACGAGGCGGCTTGCGTCCTGGCCGGATCCCCGCCCTGGGACCTAGAGGCGAAAGTACTCGCGTCATTGTATAGATGGCGCGAGGAAGAGCGGGCACGGGGCTCGAGACCGGCGCAGCGGCAGATCGCGCTGCGCCGAGATGAGCTCCGTAAGGTCCTGGTGGCGGAATGGCGGCAAAGGCTTCTGCGCCCTGCCGCCGGCCTCGCTACCGTCGAGGCGATCCGGCCAGTACTCGACGTCTGGCTCGGGAGAAGGCACGGCTCCCTGTCGTTCAGGGTGACGCAGGTGCTGTCGGGGCACGGCTGCTTCGGCAAGTACCTGTGTCGCATAGACAGGGAGCCGGACGCTCGGTGCCACCACTGCGTCCATTGCGGGGAGGACACGGCGCAACACACACTCTCTGAGTGTGTAGCTTGGGAGGAGCAGCGCCGTGTCCTCACAGAGGAAGTTGGAGGCGATCTGTCGCTGCCGGCCGTAGTGCGGAGGATGGTCGGCAGCGCAGAGTCGTGGGACGCGGTGGTGTCCTTCTGCGAGGACGTGATGTCGCAGAAGGAAGCTGCGGAACGGGAAAGGGAGATCTCGACTCCCCTCCCGGGCCGCAGAAGGCGCACCGGGCGCAGGGGAAGGGCGGATAACGCCCTTTTCCGCCCCCCATAAATGGGTCCAGGGGCGAGGGACTTGGGGAAGTCCCCGCCCCGTATTCGATGGACCCGAGGCGGAGGCGCGCGCGGGTGTCGGCGCGCGCCTCTGAGACGATGCACGGGGTAGTTAACACCTCACTACCCCGTGCAGGAGACGAGGCCCGGGCAGACCGGGCCGGCACTAGTGCGGGGCT
>CAKOAH010000007.1:17500-27500 GCA_932294365.1 Diachrysia chrysitis
CCGATCTGTGGTGAGGGCCTCCGCAGTGTCCACATTTCTCCGTGGTCTCAGAGCAGAGGCGCCTGCTGTGCCCATACCCCAGACACATTGAGCATTGGACCAGCGGTGACTGGTCCTCCGCCCTAATGAGCTGGAGATCAAGGTACACCTCAGACGCCTCAAGAAACCTCTTCCACAGAGTGGGGGACACCTTAACGACCACGTGACACAGAAGTGCGCTTTTTGCCTTCTTCCTATAACGTATTTCGGCCCGATTGTCATCGGTTGGGAGGTCACGGAACAGGCTCTTATTCTGCATCCTCAGGAACTCCAAGATCTCGTCATCCTTGTGGGACCCAAGGACGTCCCTGAGGATGATGAGGGGGTCCTGGTTTTTAACGACCAGGACCTCGAGCTGGTTGTCTGCTGCCTCAAGCCTAGATTGAACTCTGCTCCGCTCCTCTTCGCTTCTACAACCGATGACAATCTTCCTGTCTTTGGCCTTACGGATCCGGTCGATATTAATGCATTCGCCACTTGCATTAATTGCCCTCCTAATACGGCCCAGGATCTCCTCCCCGGTCTCCATCTCGTCCCTGGATGCGACCACGACCGAGTGCAGCGCGGTGGGCTCCGGGCGTGCACGCCCCTTTGCGCTGGCCGCCACACTCGCGTACGTGGCCGTCACCAGGGACTCTTTCTTTTCTTGAAGGGCCTCTTTTAACTGCTCAGCTTTCTCGTTGCTCTCCCTCATTAGCTGGCTATGTTCAGCCAACGAGGAGAGCAACTGAGAGACCCGAGCTTTCTCCACCGCTTGGGTCTGGTCCTCTTCCCGTTTTTGCGGATTCTTGATGTGCACTTCCGCGTCCGCACCAATAGGTGTCTGCGGGGACGGGCACACGGGTTTCCCGGCTTCGGCCTCCTTTATAAGCTGGTACAGCCTGTCAATGGCCTGGATGACGGAGGCCTTGATATCGGACTTTAAATTGCGAGAAGCATTTAAAGCAATCTTGGCCTTCGTCACCCATGCCCTTGCTTCTTGCAGTCTGCTAGGCTGCACCAGAACAGCCGAGTTTTCCTCCGGGAAGAGCACTTTGCCTGTCTCCCTCTCCCCTATGCTTCTCCGGACTTTCGTCCGGGTCATGAAAGTGTCTGGTCTTTGCGCTTGGTTTGGGGGGGTGCTTGGTGAAGACAGGCCGGTGGACATTTTGGCGGGGGTGCGGAACATGATAGAGGGTGGTGGTTTGGGGAAGTACCAACCCAACCTAACCTATTAAAATTTTTCAGTGGTAAGTTTGTAGAAGTGTTAAATTCAGTGCTAAAATTAAATCTTGTATAAGTTGTAAAAATTGTATATGGTGTATAAATAAAATGATAATATAATTGATAAAATTGTCTAAAATTCGTGTTAAAATATATTAAAATTTATTTTTCAGATTAAAATTTGACTAGCGTGCTGTTTTGAAGAGGAGAAGATCGCCCAACGCGTTGTTACGACGGAGGGAACACTGAGACACCGTCTGGAAGTCGATTTAGCAGGTCTACACTTCTTACCTGGCAAGAAGTGTCCAAAACCGACCTTTGAGTGTATAATTTTGGGTACCTGCAGACACAGGCACGTGTTTCGAGGTGTGGTCACACTACGCTGAGATGTCAAACCGTCACTATCAGACAGTGCCAGTAAATACCTATCCGACGCCACAAACCGCAGCTCTCTAGCACTATGGGTTCCGGAGATATTGCCCCTCAAAGCTTTGGAGTACCAAAATGTGTAGGGCAAAAGCCTCCGGAATCGATGTACCAAATGAGATTAGGGCGGGTGGGCGGGCAATTTTTTCGATATTTTTACAACTCCCGGTTTTCGGAGCACCACGTGAGTGGTGTCGTTAGAAAGGGCTCGTCAATTGCTATTCAACGGTGTAAAAACTGTGTATACCCGGGAACAAAATTCCGGGGAAAACCGGCAAAAACGATAAAAAATTTAGAAAAAGTTAATTAATTTATAAAATCGGTATGAACACACCCTATGTGTGCTATATAGTTTGATAGGCCTTTAGGAGACCTACAATCTGAGACTAATATTGGGTACTAATAAAAAGAAAGTTTTTGAAAAATTGAATTTTAAAGAATTTTTATACGATTTTTGAAAAATAAGTGATGTACTATTGAATTTAAACAAAGAATATAGGTATCGCTGAATAGGTCTCGTTGAGATCTGTACGTTGGTGCAAAAATTTCGGAAATCCACCAGTAAATAACAAAGTTATATGTAGTCAATATATATAAGTCAATAAAAAATACGAATTTTCATGAAAATTATGAAAATGTTAAACAATTTTCGCGTGTAAATGCGCGAAATATCAATATATAGTCGAGACAGGCACGAACACACAAAAAACTAGACGAAAATCGATTAAAAAACAAAAAAGTTGTCGACGCTTCTTTGTAAACAGTGTCGCGCTTAGGTGGATTTATGTACTTAGAATAATTTCAAAGTAAATGTATGAAGAACAGATTTTTCGAAATTTTTACAACTCCCGGTTTTCGGAGCACCACGTGAGTGGTGTCGTTAGAAAGGGCTCGTCAATTGCTATTCAACGGTGTAAAAACTGTGTATACCCGGGAACAAAATTCCGGGGAAAACCGGCAAAAACGATAAAAAATTTAGAAAAAGTTAATTAATTTATAAAATCGGTATGAACACACCCTATGTGTGCTATATAGTTTGATAGGCCTTTAGGAGACCTACAATCTGAGACTAATATTGGGTACTAATAAAAAGAAAGTTTTTGAAAAATTGAATTTTAAAGAATTTTTATACGATTTTTGAAAAATAAGTGATGTACTATTGAATTTAAACAAAGAATATAGGTATCGCTGAATAGGTCTCGTTGAGATCTGTACGTTGGTGCAAAAATTTCGGAAATCCACCAGTAAATAACAAAGTTATATGTAGTCAATATATATAAGTCAATAAAAAATACGAATTTTCATGAAAATTATGAAAATGTTAAACAATTTTCGCGTGTAAATGCGCGAAATATCAATATATAGTCGAGACAGGCACGAACACACAAAAAACTAGACGAAAATCGATTAAAAAACAAAAAAGTTGTCGACGCTTCTTTGTAAACAGTGTCGCGCTTAGGTGGATTTATGTACTTAGAATAATTTCAAAGTAAATGTATGAAGAACAGATTTTTCGAAATTTTTACAACTCCCGGTTTTCGGAGCACCACGTGAGTGGTGTCGTTAGAAAGGGCTCGTCAATTGCTATTCAACGGTGTAAAAACTGTGTATACCCGGGAACAAAATTCCGGGGAAAACCGGCAAAAACGATAAAAAATTTAGAAAAAGTTAATTAATTTATAAAATCGGTATGAACACACCCTATGTGTGCTATATAGTTTGATAGGCCTTTAGGAGACCTACAATCTGAGACTAATATTGGGTACTAATAAAAAGAAAGTTTTTGAAAAATTGAATTTTAAAGAATTTTTATACGATTTTTGAAAAATAAGTGATGTACTATTGAATTTAAACAAAGAATATAGGTATCGCTGAATAGGTCTCGTTGAGATCTGTACGTTGGTGCAAAAATTTCGGAAATCCACCAGTAAATAACAAAGTTATATGTAGTCAATATATATAAGTCAATAAAAAATACGAATTTTCATGAAAATTATGAAAATGTTAAACAATTTTCGCGTGTAAATGCGCGAAATATCAATATATAGTCGAGACAGGCACGAACACACAAAAAACTAGACGAAAATCGATTAAAAAACAAAAAAGTTGTCGACGGTTAGGTTAGGTTAGGTTAGGTTAGGTTAGGTTAGGTTAGGTTAGGTTAGGTTAGGTTAGGTTAGGTTAGGTTAGGTTAGGTTAGGTTAGGTTAGGTTAGGTTAGGTTAGGTTAGGTTAGGTTAGGTTAGGTTAGGTTAGGTTAGGTTAGGTTAGGTTAGGTTAGGTTAGGTTAGGTTAGGTTAGGTTAGGTTAGTTTTTTTTTTTTTTTTTTTTTTTTTTTTTTTTTTTTTTTTTTTTTTTTTTTTGAATGATTTGGATGCTTCTTATCCCTCTGACATGGGGGTCAGAGTCTTTGGGGTGCAGGGATTGTGTTTGCGGCATTTAAGATTTTGTAAAAAAAAGAAAAGGGTTATAGGGATATAGGTTAAGTCGTATGCCTCAGTGCCATTTCTGCTTTTTTAAAACTGTTGCCATTTTTTAGTGCCTGTGCAGTATAACGGATGTACATGTTTAACATGGCCACCTTTTATGTGCGATCCTATTTTGCGTCTTGTTTAATACGTTTTTGCAAAACGCGCGTTGGCTCGGTGTTTTAATTGTAAGAGAGCGAGTATTGCAGTTTGCAGAAAGGACATACGATATGTCAGGAGCCCCAGCGCCGAATTCTCCCCACCCGGTTTCACTATCTGTATTTGTCAGTGAGGTATCACCGAGCCCCGGTGGCACAGTTAGTGGGTACTGCTTATTTAATTTGCCCAGTTTCTCACGAAACTGGGTTAAATTTGTTATGCACCGTTTTATCTTAACTTGCTGTGTTCCGCCGTAGCTCGAGCCTTCAGATGTTATGCAGTGACTCTTCAGTTTGGTCGCCGGGCTGGGACAACACGGCGGGCGCTCCATGACTGACCTGCTACTGGCTGTTTGGCCGCCCTGTGTTTCTGCCGTATTCGCAAGGGGGCCCTCAGCAGTACGCCGTTTTTGCTCTAGCCAACGAGTCCCACCTGCGTCGAACGGGGCAGTCCGTGCTAAAAGCACTGTGCCCCGTTACTTCCAAGTTTGCTAAGACGCAGTTGCAGCAGGTAGGAGCTGCGTTGGCGAGCTTTTCAGCGCAAGTGCTACGCTGGTGAGGGCCTCCGCAGTACCCACATTTCTCCTCAGTTTGTGTGCAGAGGCGCCTGCTGTGGCCGTACCCCAGACACATCGAGCATTGGACCAGCGGGGACTGGTCCTCCACTCTGATGAGCTGGAGGTCGATATACGCTTCAGACGCCTCTACCAACCTGTTCCAGAGAATGGGGGATACTCTGGCGACCACGTGCGACATGAGGGCATTCCGTGCTTTCTTCCGGAATCTTATTTCCATACGATCGTCACCAGCTGTGAGGTCACGGAACAACCTCTTATTTTGTGTCCTCAAGAATTCCAAGATGTCCTCGTCCTTATGGAAAGTGAGGACATCCTTGAAGACGACGAGGGGGTCCTGGTTCTGCACCTCTTGGACCTCAAGCTGTTGGTCTGCAGACTCGATTCTGTTTCGGACCCTGTTCCGCTCCTCTTCGGTTCGACAGCTGATAACGATCTTTTGGTCTTTTGCCTTCCGGACACGGTCAATTTTGATGCCCCCTGTCTTCGCGTTGATCGCTTTGCGCACCCTCCCCAAGACTTCCTCCCCCGTTTCCATTTCGTCCCTGGACGCGACCACAACAGAGTGTAGCGCAGTGGGCTCCGGGCGCTTGCGCCCCTTTGCGCTCGCCGCCACACTAGCGTATGTGGCCACTCCCAGAGACTCGTTCTTCTCCTTGAGGGCCGCAGTTAAATGCTCCACCTTCTCGTTGCTCTCTCTCATTAGCTTACTATGTTCAGCTATTGAGGAGAGCAACTGAGATACTTCTGGTTTTGGCCCCGCCGGAACATCAATGACCTCCACCCGGGGTTGCGGTCCACTTGTTTGCTCCTCTACGCCAGCGTCACTGATCGCTGGCGAGGAGGAACACACAGTCTTCCCCGCTTCGGCGTCCTTTATTATTTGGTACAGCCTATCGATGGCCTGGATGACGGAGGCCTTTATATCTGTCTTCAAATTTCTCGAGGCGTTAAGAGCTATTTTGGCCTTCGTCACCCATGCCCTCGCCTCCTGCAGTCTGCTGGGCTGTACCAATGCGGCCTGACTATCCTCTGGGAAGAGGACCTTACCCGCCTCTCGCTCCCCCATGTCCCTCCGCACTTTCGTGTGGGTCTTTGTTGCGTCCATTTTTGACGGTAATCTTGGGGGAGTGATTGGCGGTGACGTTTCGGTAGATTTCTTGGCGGGGGTGCGGAACATTCTTATTCGTTAGGAGACGTAAGAGATGTGAGGACAACCCAACACTAACCCAACCCAGTAAAATGTTTATGTAAAATTGTAGAAGTTGTAAACTCAGTTTTTAAAATTGTAAAAAATTGTATAAGTAATAAATTTGTAAAACGGATATAAATTAAAATTATTTGTGAAGTTTAAATTGACTTAGATTCTAATATTAAGTTTATAAAATAATTATTTATATATTTCAATTTTTAATTAATTAATGTTATTTTTATTTTCAGATATGGCGTGGTGCCCACTCGATGTGTAGCTGAAGAAGCCTTGGCTGTTCCGCTCTGCGGTCGGATTAGCAGGTAAACACTTCTTGCTAAGCAAGAAGTGTCCAAAACCGGCCTTTCAATAAAAAATTTTAGGTACCTGTTGCACAGATACTAGTGCCCGGAAGTGACCTCACAACTGATGGTTGCGAAGGAGAGTTAATATAAAAGAGCGGTCCAAGACCTACCCAACACCACAAACCGCAGCCCTCTAGGACTATCCGTTCCGGAGATATTGCCCCTCAAAGTTTTGGGGTACCAAAATGTATGGGGCAAATACCTCCGGAATTGATATACCAAATGAGATTAGGGCGGGTGGGCGGGAAATTTTTTCAAAATTTTTACAACTCCCGGTTTTCGGAGCACCACGTGAGTGGTGTCGTTAGAAAGGGCTCGTCAATTGCTATTCAACGGTGTAAAAACTGTGTATACCCGGGAACAAAATTCCGGGGAAAACCGGCAAAAACGATAAAAATTTTAGAAAAAGTTAATTAATTTAGAAAATCGGTATGAACACACCCTACGTGTGCTATATAGTTTGATAGGCCTTTAGGAGACCTACAATCTGAGACTAATATTGGGTACTAATAAAAAGAAAGTTTTTGAAAAATTGAATTTTAAAGAATTTTTATACGATTTTTGAAAAATAAGTGATGTACTATTGAATTTAAACAAAGAATATAGGTATCGCTGAATAGGTCTCGTTGAGATCTGTACGTTGGTGCAAAAATTTCGGAAATCCACCAGTAAATAACAAAGTTATATGTAGTCAATATATATAAGTCAATAAAAAATACGAATTTTCATGAAAATTATGAAAATGTTAAACAATTTTCGCGTGTAAATGCGCGAAATATCAATATATAGTCGAGACAGGCACGAACACACAAAAAACTAGACGAAAATCGATTAAAAAACAAAAAAGTTGTCGACGCTTCTTTGTAAACAGTGTCGCGCTTAGGTGGATTTATGTACTTAGAATAATTTCAAAGTAAATGTATGAAGAACAGATTTTTCGAAATTTTTACAACTCCCGGTTTTCGGAGCACCACGTGAGTGGTGTCGTTAGAAAGGGCTCGTCAATTGCTATTCAACGGTGTAAAAACTGTGTATACCCGGGAACAAAATTCCGGGGAAAACCGGCAAAAACGATAAAAATTTTAGAAAAAGTTAATTAATTTAGAAAATCGGTATGAACACACCCTACGTGTGCTATATAGTTTGATAGGCCTTTAGGAGACCTACAATCTGAGACTAATATTGGGTACTAATAAAAAGAAAGTTTTTGAAAAATTGAATTTTAAAGAATTTTTATACGATTTTTGAAAAATAAGTGATGTACTATTGAATTTAAACAAAGAATATAGGTATCGCTGAATAGGTCTCGTTGAGATCTGTACGTTGGTGCAAAAATTTCGGAAATCCACCAGTAAATAACAAAGTTATATGTAGTCAATATATATAAGTCAATAAAAAATACGAATTTTCATGAAAATTATGAAAATGTTAAACAATTTTCGCGTGTAAATGCGCGAAATATCAATATATAGTCGAGACAGGCACGAACACACAAAAAACTAGACGAAAATCGATTAAAAAACAAAAAAGTTGTCGACGCTTCTTTGTAAACAGTGTCGCGCTTAGGTGGATTTATGTACTTAGAATAATTTCAAAGTAAATGTATGAAGAACAGATTTTTCGAAATTTTTACAACTCCCGGTTTTCGGAGCACCACGTGAGTGGTGTCGTTAGAAAGGGCTCGTCAATTGCTATTCAACGGTGTAAAAACTGTGTATACCCGGGAACAAAATTCCGGGGAAAACCGGCAAAAACGATAAAAATTTTAGAAAAAGTTAATTAATTTAGAAAATCGGTATGAACACACCCTACGTGTGCTATATAGTTTGATAGGCCTTTAGGAGACCTACAATCTGAGACTAATATTGGGTACTAATAAAAAGAAAGTTTTTGAAAAATTGAATTTTAAAGAATTTTTATACGATTTTTGAAAAATAAGTGATGTACTATTGAATTTAAACAAAGAATATAGGTATCGCTGAATAGGTCTCGTTGAGATCTGTACGTTGGTGCAAAAATTTCGGAAATCCACCAGTAAATAACAAAGTTATATGTAGTCAATATATATAAGTCAATAAAAAATACGAATTTTCATGAAAATTATGAAAATGTTAAACAATTTTCGCGTGTAAATGCGCGAAATATCAATATATAGTCGAGACAGGCACGAACACACAAAAAACTAGACGAAAATCGATTAAAAAACAAAAAAGTTGTCGACGCTTCTTTGTAAACAGTGTCGCGCTTAGGTGGATTTATGTACTTAGAATAATTTCAAAGTAAATGTATGAAGAACAGATTTTTCGAAATTTTTACAACTCCCGGTTTTCGGAGCACCACGTGAGTGGTGTCGTTAGAAAGGGCTCGTCAATTGCTATTCAACGGTGTAAAAACTGTGTATACCCGGGAACAAAATTCCGGGGAAAACCGGCAAAAACGATAAAAATTTTAGAAAAAGTTAATTAATTTAGAAAATCGGTATGAACACACCCTACGTGTGCTATATAGTTTGATAGGCCTTTAGGAGACCTACAATCTGAGACTAATATTGGGTACTAATAAAAAGAAAGTTTTTGAAAAATTGAATTTTAAAGAATTTTTATACGATTTTTGAAAAATAAGTGATGTACTATTGAATTTAAACAAAGAATATAGGTATCGCTGAATAGGTCTCGTTGAGATCTGTACGTTGGTGCAAAAATTTCGGAAATCCACCAGTAAATAACAAAGTTATATGTAGTCAATATATATAAGTCAATAAAAAATACGAATTTTCATGAAAATTATGAAAATGTTAAACAATTTTCGCGTGTAAATGCGCGAAATATCAATATATAGTCGAGACAGGCACGAACACACAAAAAACTAGACGAAAATCGATTAAAAAACAAAAAAGTTGTCGACGCTTCTTTGTAAACAGTGTCGCGCTTAGGTGGATTTATGTACTTAGAATAATTTCAAAGTAAATGTATGAAGAACAGATTTTTCGAAATTTTTACAACTCCCGGTTTTCGGAGCACCACGTGAGTGGTGTCGTTAGAAAGGGCTCGTCAATTGCTATTCAACGGTGTAAAAACTGTGTATACCCGGGAACAAAATTCCGGGGAAAACCGGCAAAAACGATAAAAATTTTAGAAAAAGTTAATTAATTTAGAAAATCGGTATGAACACACCCTACGTGTGCTATATAGTTTGATAGGCCTTTAGGAGACCTACAATCTGAGACTAATATTGGGTACTAATAAAAAGAAAGTTTTTGAAAAATTGAATTTTAAAGAATTTTTATACGATTTTTGAAAAATAAGTGATGTACTATTGAATTTAAACAAAGAATATAGGTATCGCTGAATAGGTCTCGTTGAGATCTGTACGTTGGTGCAAAAATTTCGGAAATCCACCAGTAAATAACAAAGTTATATGTAGTCAATATATATAAGTCAATAAAAAATACGAATTTTCATGAAAATTATGAAAATGTTAAACAATTTTCGCGTGTAAATGCGCGAAATATCAATATATAGTCGAGACAGGCACGAACACACAAAAAACTAGACGAAAATCGATTAAAAAACAAAAAA
>CAKOAH010000007.1:32500-51218 GCA_932294365.1 Diachrysia chrysitis
AAGCGCTGGCTCACTGTTAGGAAGGCACACGTTTTCCCTGTCTTTTATAAGCTGGTACAGCCTATCGATGGCCTGGGTGACGGAAGCCTTAATGTCAGTCTTTAAATTGCGAGAGGCATTCAAAGCCATTTTGGCTTTCGCCACCCATGCCCTCGCTTCCTGCAATCTGCTAGGCTGTACCGCGATGGCCGGACTCACCTCTGGGAAGAGAACTTTAGCCGCCTCTCGCTCCCCCATGTCTCTCCGGACTTTCGTCTGGGTTTTGAAAGCAGGTTTTTGTGTTTGTCTTGGAGGGGTGGAAGGCGGCGATGGGTCAGAAGTCGTTTTAGCTGGAGTGCGAAACATTTTGTTATTTGTATATGAGGAGGGGTTGCTTCTCTATACCAACCTAACCCAACCGTGAGATATAAATTTGTAAAAGTTGTAAACACGTATATTAATTTAAAAAATTTGTAAAAGTTGTAAATAGTCAATAAAATTGTATATAATGATAAAATGTATAAAAGAAATGAGTTAAGTTTTTTGTTTGAAAATTTTGGTCTAAGACTACTATTTTTCCGGTGATTTTAGTGCCCACGCGTTGCGGCACTAAAAAGGCCTCGGCCGCTTCGCCCTGTAGTCGATTTAGCCGGGAAACACTTCTTGCTGATCGAGAAGTGTCCAAAACCGACCCGTTAAGACGTGATTTTGCGCTCCTGTTTGACGGGAACGAGTTTCCCAAAAAGGTCCCTAGACAAAATGTCGTGAGACTAAGTCAGCAGGTAAGAACGGCTCAAGACCTGTACAGCAACACAAACCGCGGCCCTCTAGCACTATCGGTTCCGGAGATATTGCCCCTCAAAGTTTTGGGGTACCAAAATGTATAGGGCAAATACCTCCGGAATTGATATACCAAATGAGATTAGGGCGGGTGGGCGGTCAATTTTTTCAAAATTTTTAAGACTCCCGGTTTTCGGAGCACCACGTGAGTGGTGTCGTTAGAAAGGGCTCGTCAATTGCTATTCAACGGTGTAAAAACTGTGTATACCCGGGAACAAAATTCCGGGGAAAACCGGCAAAAACGGTAAAAATTTTAGAAAAAGTTAATTAATTTAGAAAATCGGTATGAACACACCCTATGTGTGCTATATAGTTTGATAGGCCTTTGGGAGACCTACAATCTGAGACTAATATTGGGTACTAATAAAAAGAAAGTTTTTGAAAAATTGAATTTTAAAGAATTTTTATACGATTTTTGAAAAATAAGTGATGTACTATTGAATTTAAACAAAGAATATAGGTATCGCTGAATAGGTCTCGTTGAGATCTGTACGTTGGTGCAAAAATTTCGGAAATCCACCAGTAAATAACAAAGTTATATGTAGTCAATATATATAAGTCACTAAAAAATACGAATTTTCATGAAAATTATGAAAATGTTAAACAATTTTCGCGTGTAAATGCGCGAAATATCAATATATAGTCGAGACAGGCACGAACACACAAAAAACTAGACGAAAATCGAGTAAAAAACAAAAAAGTTGTCGACGGTTAGGTTAGGTTAGGTTAGGTTAGGTTAGGTTAGGTTAGGTTAGGTTAGGTTAGGTTAGGTTAGGTTAGGTTAGGTTAGGTTAGGTTAGGTTAGGTTAGGTTAGGTTAGGTTAGGTTAGGTTAGGTTAGGTTAGGTTAGGTTAGGTTAGGTTAGGTTAGGTTAGGTTAGGTTAGGTTAGGTTAGGTTAGGTTAGGTTAGGTTAGGTTAGGTTAGGTTAGGTTAGGTTAGGTTAGGTTAGGTTAGGTTAGGTTAGGTTAGGTTAGGTTAGGTTAGGTTAGGTTAGGTTAGGTTAGGTTAGGTTAGGTTAGGTTAGGTTAGGTTAGGTTAGGTTAGGTTAGGTTAGGTTAGGTTAGGTTAGGTTAGGTTAGGTTAGGTTAGGTTAGGTTAGGTTAGGTTAGGTTAGGTTAGGTTAGGTTAGGTTAGGTTAGGTTAGGTTAGGTTAGGTTAGGTTAGGTTAGGTTAGGTTAGGTTAGGTTAGGTTAGGTTAGGTTAGGTTAGGTTAGGTTAGGTTAGGTTAGGTTAGGTTAGGTTAGGTTAGGTTAGGTTAGGTTAGGTTAGGTTAGGTTAGGTTAGGTTAGGTTAGGTTAGGTTAGGTTAGGTTAGGTTAGGTTAGGTTTTTTTTTTTTTTTTTTTTTTTTTTTTTGGTTTGGTTTGTGCTAGTCATCCCTCTAACTTGATCAGAGACCTTGAGTACGATTGTTGCATGGATGCGGTTTGAAAAAAATTTATGTTTGTGGGGTGTAGGGGGTGGGGCAAGTTTTGGCTTTGACGCTCTACCTGCTTCAGCACCTTTTCTGTGTTCTGCGCGCGTTTATTTTTCAGGGTATTTGCCGGTAATGCACTATAAATAGAGGGCGATGTTTATAATGCACCCTACTTTTTATTAACTCCAGTTCCCGTTGCTGTGAATAATACACGCAGAAGCTAATATTGTTTTCTTTTTATTGCAGGTGTAATCGTGATGGAGTGGCGAGCCCTTAGTTTTATCCTGCGAGTCAACTTTTATCTTGCAGTCACCGTTTTTGCCACAGGTTCCTCTCCTGTCTTCTGCACGGGTTCCTAAAGCAGGTGACATATCGAGCCACTGCGGCAAGGTAAGTATGGTGTCCTGTTTTAATTTATCCGGTTTCACATGAAACCGGTACAAATTAGTTTTCCACCTTTCCTTTTTGCAAATCCTACCGCAGCGGCCTAGATCCGCTGCCTTTTTCATTGTTTCCCGTACGTCTGCCAGGCCGAGAAGATCCGCGAAATTCATGTTTTTTCTGCCACATGTTGCCACGCTGCCCCCTGCGAGGCCCTCAGCGATACGCAGTCTTCGCTCGAGCCAGCGCATCCCACCTGCGTCGGACGGGGCAGTCCATGCTGAATGCACCATGCCCCGTCGTCTCAAGACTTGCCTTTGTGCAATTGCAGCAGGTGGGTGGTGCGTTGGCGAGCTTTTCTGCGCATTCTCTCCTCTGGTGGGGGCCACCGCAGTGTCCACACCTCTCCTGGGTTTCGGAGCAGAGGCGCCTGGTGTGCCCGTACCCCAGACACATCGAGCATTGGACCAGTGGCGACTGGTCCTCCGCTCTGATGAGCTGGAGATCAAGGTAAACCTCAGACGCCTCGAGAAACCTGCACCAGAGAATCGGGGACACCTTGAGGACAACGTGGCACATGATTGAATTTTTCGCCCCTTTCCGATAGCGTACTTCGGCCCGATCGTCACCAGTTGGGAGGTCACGGAACAGGTCCTTATTCTGCATCCTCAGGAACCCTAGGATTTCCTCGTCCTTATGGAAGTTCAGGACGTCCCTGAGGATGATGAGGGGGTCCTGGTTTTTGACCACCAGGACCTCTAGCTGTTGGTCGGCTCCCTCTATGCGCGTTTGGATCCTGTTCCGCTCCTCTTCAGTTCTACAACTGATGACGATCTTCCTATCTTTGGCCTTTCGTACCCTATCGATCTTTACGCCCCCCTCTTTAGCGTTCACCGCCATCCTTATCTTCTGCAAGATCTCTTCCCCTGTGTGCATCTCGTCCCTGGACGCGACCAAAACCGAGTGGAGCGCAGTCGGCTCCGGGCGTTTACGCCCCTTTGCCGCCACGCTGGCGTATGTGGCCGCCTCCAGGGTCTCACCCTTGACCTGCAGAGCTTCCCTCAGCTCGTCCGCTTTCTCGTTGCTCTCCCTCATTAGCTTACTGTGTTCGGCCAATGAGGAGAGCAACTGAGATACCTCTTGTTTTCCCACTGTTTCCTGGGGCTTCCTGACTTCCATTTCTTCATCCCGGGGAAGCGGCGGTCCCGCGTGCTCCCCCGCGTCCGCGTCGAATGGCGCTGTCTCGGTGGAGCACGCGAACCCCCCAGACTCAGCCTCCTTGATCATCTGGTGGAGTCTGTCGATGGCCTGGGTGACGGTAGCCTTGATGTCGGTCTTTAGGTTTCGTGATGCGTTCAAGGCCATCTTGGCTTTCACCACCCATGCCCTCGCCTCCTGCAGCCTACCAGGCTGCATAGGGACCGCTGGAGTCACCTCCGGGAAGAGGACTCTGCCAGCCTCACACTCCCCAGTGTTCCTTGTGGCGTTAGCCTTGGCTTTCGTGACAGTAGCCATTTTGTTAACCTTTGGGGGGGTGGTTGGCGGCGATGGGTCTGAAGACCTCTTAGCAGGTGTGCGGAACATCCTGAAGTTTCGAGGGGTAATAAGGGTGGAAGTCGAGGGACAACTAAAGCAAGGATGGGAGAAGGAATATCCTAACCCAACCTGTTTTCAAAGTAAGTTTGTATAAGTTGTAAATACAGTTATTTTAAAATATAAAGTTGTAAAAAATTGTATAAGTATTAAAATTGTATATTGTGTATAAAGATAAAATAGTTAAAAGGGTTTAAAATAAAGTTTTGTGTGTTATTGTGCAATTATTATTATTAAAATGGATTTTCTATATATCTATTGACCTGTGATTTTATTTTCAGAAAGGCGGAGCGGTTGCCACGCGTTGTGCCGCTAGAGAGGCCTTTGCCGCTCTATTTTGCGGTCGGCTTTGAGGAGAAAACACTTCTTTTAGCCAAGAAATGGCCAAAACCGGCCTATCAATGAACAATTTATAGGTACCTGTTGCACAGATACGAGTGCCAAGAAGTGGCCTCACAACTGAAGGTTGCAAAGGACAATTACTATAAGAGAGCGTTTCAAGACCTACCCAACACCACAAACCGCAGCCCTCTAGGACAATCGGTTCCGGAGATATTGCCCCTCAAAGTTTTGGGGTGCCAAAATGTATGGGGCAAAATCCTCCGGAATCGATGTACCAAATGAGATTAGGGCGGGTGGGCGGGCAATTTTTTCGAATTTTTTGCAACTCGTGTTCGTCGGAGCACCACGGGAGTGGTGTCGTTAGATAGGGCTCGACGATTGCTACCCAACGATATATAAGACTCTGTTTGCCCGGGAACAAAAATCCGGGGAAAACCGGGAAAAACGCCAAAAATTTTTGAAAAAGTTAAATAAATTAAAATTTTTGTATGGACACACCCTATGTGTGCTATACCGTTAGATAGGTCTTTAAGAGACCTTTAATCTGAGACTAATATTAATTCCTTTTATAAAATAGGTTTTTGAAAAATTTGATTTTAATGAATTTTTATAAAGTTTTATAAGGTTTTTTGAAAATAATTAAGGTACTATTGATTTTTAAATGTTAATATGGGTATCGCTGGACAGGTCTCGTTGAGGTCTGTACGTAGACGCAAAAAATCGCTAAGCCGCCAGTAAATAACAAAGTTATGTAAGGTCAAAGTATATAAGTCAATAAAAAATACGAATTTTCATGAAAAATATGAAAATGTTAAATAATTTTCGCGTGTAAAAGCGCGAAATATCAATAAATAGTCAGAACAAGCACGAAAACACAAAAAACTAGACCGAAATCGATCAAAAAACAAAAAAGTTGTCGACGCTTCTTTGTAAACAGTGTCGCGCTTAGGTGGATTTCTATACTTTGAGATATAAGTTAAAGTAAATGTATGGGGGACACTTTTTTCGAGTTTTTTGCTACTCCTGTTCGTCGGAGCACCACGGGAGTGGTGTCGTTAGATAGGGCTCGACGATTGCTACCCAACGATATATAAGACTCTGTTTGCCCGGGAACAAAAATCCGGGGAAAACCGGGAAAAACGCCAAAAATTTTTGAAAAAGTTAAATAAATTAAAATTTTTGTATGGACACACCCTATGTGTGCTATACCGTTAGATAGGTCTTTAAGAGACCTTTAATCTGAGACTAATATTAATTCCTTTTATAAAATAGGTTTTTGAAAAATTTGATTTTAATGAATTTTTATAAAGTTTTATAAGGTTTTTTGAAAATAATTAAGGTACTATTGATTTTTAAATGTTAATATGGGTATCGCTGGACAGGTCTCGTTGAGGTCTGTACGTAGACGCAAAAAATCGCTAAGCCGCCAGTAAATAACAAAGTTATGTAAGGTCAAAGTATATAAGTCAATAAAAAATACGAATTTTCATGAAAAATATGAAAATGTTAAATAATTTTCGCGTGTAAAAGCGCGAAATATCAATAAATAGTCAGAACAAGCACGAAAACACAAAAAACTAGACCGAAATCGATCAAAAAACAAAAAAGTTGTCGACGCTTCTTTGTAAACAGTGTCGCGCTTAGGTGGATTTCTATACTTTGAGATATAAGTTAAAGTAAATGTATGGGGGACACTTTTTTCGAGTTTTTTGCTACTCCTGTTCGTCGGAGCACCACGGGAGTGGTGTCGTTAGATAGGGCTCGACGATTGCTACCCAACGATATATAAGACTCTGTTTGCCCGGGAACAAAAATCCGGGGAAAACCGGGAAAAACGCCAAAAATTTTTGAAAAAGTTAAATAAATTAAAATTTTTGTATGGACACACCCTATGTGTGCTATACCGTTAGATAGGTCTTTAAGAGACCTTTAATCTGAGACTAATATTAATTCCTTTTATAAAATAGGTTTTTGAAAAATTTGATTTTAATGAATTTTTATAAAGTTTTATAAGGTTTTTTGAAAATAATTAAGGTACTATTGATTTTTAAATGTTAATATGGGTATCGCTGGACAGGTCTCGTTGAGGTCTGTACGTAGACGCAAAAAATCGCTAAGCCGCCAGTAAATAACAAAGTTATGTAAGGTCAAAGTATATAAGTCAATAAAAAATACGAATTTTCATGAAAAATATGAAAATGTTAAATAATTTTCGCGTGTAAAAGCGCGAAATATCAATAAATAGTCAGAACAAGCACGAAAACACAAAAAACTAGACCGAAATCGATCAAAAAACAAAAAAGTTGTCGACGCTTCTTTGTAAACAGTGTCGCGCTTAGGTGGATTTCTATACTTTGAGATATAAGTTAAAGTAAATGTATGGGGGACACTTTTTTCGAGTTTTTTGCTACTCCTGTTCGTCGGAGCACCACGGGAGTGGTGTCGTTAGATAGGGCTCGACGATTGCTACCCAACGATATATAAGACTCTGTTTGCCCGGGAACAAAAATCCGGGGAAAACCGGGAAAAACGCCAAAAATTTTTGAAAAAGTTAAATAAATTAAAATTTTTGTATGGACACACCCTATGTGTGCTATACCGTTAGATAGGTCTTTAAGAGACCTTTAATCTGAGACTAATATTAATTCCTTTTATAAAATAGGTTTTTGAAAAATTTGATTTTAATGAATTTTTATAAAGTTTTATAAGGTTTTTTGAAAATAATTAAGGTACTATTGATTTTTAAATGTTAATATGGGTATCGCTGGACAGGTCTCGTTGAGGTCTGTACGTAGACGCAAAAAATCGCTAAGCCGCCAGTAAATAACAAAGTTATGTAAGGTCAAAGTATATAAGTCAATAAAAAATACGAATTTTCATGAAAAATATGAAAATGTTAAATAATTTTCGCGTGTAAAAGCGCGAAATATCAATAAATAGTCAGAACAAGCACGAAAACACAAAAAACTAGACCGAAATCGATCAAAAAACAAAAAAGTTGTCGACGCTTCTTTGTAAACAGTGTCGCGCTTAGGTGGATTTCTATACTTTGAGATATAAGTTAAAGTAAATGTATGGGGGACACTTTTTTCGAGTTTTTTGCTACTCCTGTTCGTCGGAGCACCACGGGAGTGGTGTCGTTAGATAGGGCTCGACGATTGCTACCCAACGATATATAAGACTCTGTTTGCCCGGGAACAAAAATCCGGGGAAAACCGGGAAAAACGCCAAAAATTTTTGAAAAAGTTAAATAAATTAAAATTTTTGTATGGACACACCCTATGTGTGCTATACCGTTAGATAGGTCTTTAAGAGACCTTTAATCTGAGACTAATATTAATTCCTTTTATAAAATAGGTTTTTGAAAAATTTGATTTTAATGAATTTTTATAAAGTTTTATAAGGTTTTTTGAAAATAATTAAGGTACTATTGATTTTTAAATGTTAATATGGGTATCGCTGGACAGGTCTCGTTGAGGTCTGTACGTAGACGCAAAAAATCGCTAAGCCGCCAGTAAATAACAAAGTTATGTAAGGTCAAAGTATATAAGTCAATAAAAAATACGAATTTTCATGAAAAATATGAAAATGTTAAATAATTTTCGCGTGTAAAAGCGCGAAATATCAATAAATAGTCAGAACAAGCACGAAAACACAAAAAACTAGACCGAAATCGATCAAAAAACAAAAAAGTTGTCGACGCTTCTTTGTAAACAGTGTCGCGCTTAGGTGGATTTCTATACTTTGAGATATAAGTTAAAGTAAATGTATGGGGGACACTTTTTTCGAGTTTTTTGCTACTCCTGTTCGTCGGAGCACCACGGGAGTGGTGTCGTTAGATAGGGCTCGACGATTGCTACCCAACGATATATAAGACTCTGTTTGCCCGGGAACAAAAATCCGGGGAAAACCGGGAAAAACGCCAAAAATTTTTGAAAAAGTTAAATAAATTAAAATTTTTGTATGGACACACCCTATGTGTGCTATACCGTTAGATAGGTCTTTAAGAGACCTTTAATCTGAGACTAATATTAATTCCTTTTATAAAATAGGTTTTTGAAAAATTTGATTTTAATGAATTTTTATAAAGTTTTATAAGGTTTTTTGAAAATAATTAAGGTACTATTGATTTTTAAATGTTAATATGGGTATCGCTGGACAGGTCTCGTTGAGGTCTGTACGTAGACGCAAAAAATCGCTAAGCCGCCAGTAAATAACAAAGTTATGTAAGGTCAAAGTATATAAGTCAATAAAAAATACGAATTTTCATGAAAAATATGAAAATGTTAAATAATTTTCGCGTGTAAAAGCGCGAAATATCAATAAATAGTCAGAACAAGCACGAAAACACAAAAAACTAGACCGAAATCGATCAAAAAACAAAAAAGTTGTCGACGCTTCTTTGTAAACAGTGTCGCGCTTAGGTGGATTTCTATACTTTGAGATATAAGTTAAAGTAAATGTATGGGGGACACTTTTTTCGAGTTTTTTGCTACTCCTGTTCGTCGGAGCACCACGGGAGTGGTGTCGTTAGATAGGGCTCGACGATTGCTACCCAACGATATATAAGACTCTGTTTGCCCGGGAACAAAAATCCGGGGAAAACCGGGAAAAACGCCAAAAATTTTTGAAAAAGTTAAATAAATTAAAATTTTTGTATGGACACACCCTATGTGTGCTATACCGTTAGATAGGTCTTTAAGAGACCTTTAATCTGAGACTAATATTAATTCCTTTTATAAAATAGGTTTTTGAAAAATTTGATTTTAATGAATTTTTATAAAGTTTTATAAGGTTTTTTGAAAATAATTAAGGTACTATTGATTTTTAAATGTTAATATGGGTATCGCTGGACAGGTCTCGTTGAGGTCTGTACGTAGACGCAAAAAATCGCTAAGCCGCCAGTAAATAACAAAGTTATGTAAGGTCAAAGTATATAAGTCAATAAAAAATACGAATTTTCATGAAAAATATGAAAATGTTAAATAATTTTCGCGTGTAAAAGCGCGAAATATCAATAAATAGTCAGAACAAGCACGAAAACACAAAAAACTAGACCGAAATCGATCAAAAAACAAAAAAGTTGTCGACCGGTTAGGTTAGGTTAGGTTAGGTTAGGTTAGGTTAGGTTAGGTTAGGTTAGGTTAGGTTAGGTTAGGTTAGGTTAGGTTAGGTTAGGTTAGGTTAGGTTAGGTTAGGTTAGGTTAGGTTAGGTTAGGTTAGGTTAGGTTAGGTTAGGTTAGGTTAGGTTAGGTTAGGTTAGGTTAGGTTAGGTTAGGTTAGGTTAGGTTAGGTTAGGTTAGGTTAGGTTAGGTTAGGTTAGGTTAGGTTAGGTTAGGTTAGGTTAGGTTAGGTTAGGTTAGGTTAGGTTAGGTTAGGTTAGGTTAGGTTAGGTTAGGTTAGGTTAGGTTAGGTTAGGTTAGGTTAGGTTAGGTTAGGTTAGGTTAGGTTAGGTTAGGTTAGGTTAGGTTAGGTTAGGTTAGGTTAGGTTAGGTTAGGTTAGGTTAGGTTAGGTTAGGTTAGGTTAGGTTAGGTTAGGTTAGGTTAGGTTAGGTTAGGTTAGGTTAGGTTAGGTTAGGTTAGGTTAGGTTAGGTTAGGTTAGGTTAGGTTAGGTTAGGTTAGGTTAGGTTAGGTTAGGTTAGGTTAGGTTAGGTTAGGTTAGGTTAGGTTAGGTTAGGTTAGGTTAGGTTAGGTTAGGTTAGGTTAGGTTAGGTTAGGTTAGGTTAGGTTAGGTTAGGTTAGGTTAGGTTAGGTTAGGTTAGGTTAGGTTAGGTTAGGTTAGGTTAGGTTAGGTTAGGTTAGGTTAGGTTAGGTTAGGTTAGGTTAGGTTAGGTTAGGTTAGGTTAGGTTAGGTTAGGTTAGGTTAGGTTAGGTTAGGTTAGGTTAGGTTAGGTTAGGTTAGGTTAGGTTAGGTTAGGTTAGGTTAGGTTAGGTTAGGTTAGGTTAGGTTAGGTTAGGTTAGGTTAGGTTAGGTTAGGTTAGGTTAGGTTAGGTTAGGTTAGGTTAGGTTAGGTTAGGTTAGGTTAGGTTAGGTTAGGTTAGGTTAGGTTAGGTTAGGTTAGGTTAGGTTAGGTTAGGTTAGGTTAGGTTAGGTTAGGTTAGGTTAGGTTAGGTTAGGTTAGGTTAGGTTAGGTTAGGTTAGGTTAGGTTAGGTTAGGTTAGGTTAGGTTAGGTTAGGTTAGGTTAGGTTAGGTTAGGTTAGGTTAGGTTAGGTTAGGTTAGGTTAGGTTAGGTTAGGTTAGGTTAGGTTAGGTTAGGTTAGGTTAGGTTAGGTTAGGTTAGGTTAGGTTAGGTTAGGTTAGGTTAGGTTAGGTTAGGTTAGGTTAGGTTAGGTTAGGTTAGGTTAGGTTAGGTTAGGTTAGGTTAGGTTAGGTTAGGTTAGGTTAGGTTAGGTTAGGTTAGGTTAGGTTAGGTTAGGTTAGGTTAGGTTAGGTTAGGTTAGGTTAGGTTAGGTTAGGTTAGGTTAGGTTAGGTTAGGTTAGGTTAGGTTAGGTTAGGTTAGGTTAGGTTAGGTTAGGTTAGGTTAGGTTAGGTTAGGTTAGGTTAGGTTAGGTTAGGTTAGGTTAGGTTAGGTTAGGTTAGGTTAGGTTAGGTTAGGTTAGGTTAGGTTAGGTTAGGTTAGGTTAGGTTAGGTTAGGTTAGGTTAGGTTAGGTTAGGTTAGGTTAGGTTAGGTTAGGTTAGGTTAGGTTAGGTTAGGTTAGGTTAGGTTAGGTTAGGTTAGGTTAGGTTAGGTTAGGTTAGGTTAGGTTAGGTTAGGTTAGGTTAGGTTAGGTTAGGTTAGGTTAGGTTAGGTTAGGTTAGGTTAGGTTAGGTTAGGTTAGGTTAGGTTAGGTTAGGTTAGGTTAGGTTAGGTTAGGTTAGGTTAGGTTAGGTTAGGTTAGGTTAGGTTAGGTTAGGTTAGGTTAGGTTAGGTTAGGTTAGGTTAGGTTAGGTTAGGTTAGGTTAGGTTAGGTTAGGTTAGGTTAGGTTAGGTTAGGTTAGGTTAGGTTAGGTTAGGTTAGGTTAGGTTAGGTTAGGTTAGGTTAGGTTAGGTTAGGTTAGGTTAGGTTAGGTTAGGTTAGGTTAGGTTAGGTTAGGTTAGGTTAGGTTAGGTTAGGTTAGGTTAGGTTAGGTTAGGTTAGGTTAGGTTAGGTTAGGTTAGGTTAGGTTAGGTTAGGTTAGGTTAGGTTAGGTTAGGTTAGGTTAGGTTAGGTTAGGTTAGGTTAGGTTAGGTTAGGTTAGGTTAGGTTAGGTTAGGTTAGGTTAGGTTAGGTTAGGTTAGGTTAGGTTAGGTTAGGTTAGGTTAGGTTAGGTTAGGTTAGGTTAGGTTAGGTTAGGTTAGGTTAGGTTAGGTTAGGTTAGGTTAGGTTAGGTTAGGTTAGGTTAGGTTAGGTTAGGTTAGGTTAGGTTAGGTTAGGTTAGGTTAGGTTAGGTTAGGTTAGGTTAGGTTAGGTTAGGTTAGGTTAGGTTAGGTTAGGTTAGGTTAGGTTAGGTTAGGTTAGGTTAGGTTAGGTTAGGTTAGGTTAGGTTAGGTTAGGTTAGGTTAGGTTAGGTTAGGTTAGGTTAGGTTAGGTTAGGTTAGGTTAGGTTAGGTTAGGTTAGGTTAGGTTAGGTTAGGTTAGGTTAGGTTAGGTTAGGTTAGGTTAGGTTAGGTTAGGTTAGGTTAGGTTAGGTTAGGTTAGGTTAGGTTAGGTTAGGTTAGGTTAGGTTAGGTTAGGTTAGGTTAGGTTAGGTTAGGTTAGGTTAGGTTAGGTTAGGTTAGGTTAGGTTAGGTTAGGTTAGGTTAGGTTAGGTTAGGTTAGGTTAGGTTAGGTTAGGTTAGGTTAGGTTAGGTTAGGTTAGGTTAGGTTAGGTTAGGTTAGGTTAGGTTAGGTTAGGTTAGGTTAGGTTAGGTTAGGTTAGGTTAGGTTAGGTTAGGTTAGGTTAGGTTAGGTTAGGTTAGGTTAGGTTAGGTTAGGTTAGGTTAGGTTAGGTTAGGTTAGGTTAGGTTAGGTTAGGTTAGGTTAGGTTAGGTTAGGTTCGGTTAGGTTAGGTTAGGTTAGGTTAGGTTAGGTTAGGTTAGGTTAGGTTAGGTTAGGTTAGGTTAGGTTAGGTTAGGTTAGGTTAGGTTAGGTTAGGTTAGGTTAGGTTAGGTTAGGTTAGGTTAGGTTAGGTTAGGTTAGGTTAGGTTAGGTTAGGTTAGGTTAGGTTAGGTTAGGTTAGGTTAGGTTAGGTTAGGTTAGGTTAGGTTAGGTTAGGTTAGGTTAGGTTAGGTTAGGTTAGGTTAGGTTAGGTTAGGTTAGGTTAGGTTAGGTTAGGTTAGGTTAGGTTAGGTTAGGTTAGGTTAGGTTAGGTTAGGTTAGGTTAGGTTAGGTTAGGTTAGGTTAGGTTAGGTTAGGTTAGGTTAGGTTAGGTTAGGTTAGGTTAGGTTAGGTTAGGTTAGGTTAGGTTAGGTTAGGTTAGGTTAGGTTAGGTTAGGTTAGGTTAGGTTAGGTTAGGTTAGGTTAGGTTAGGTTAGGTTAGGTTAGGTTAGGTTAGGTTAGGTTAGGTTAGGTTAGGTTAGGTTAGGTTAGGTTAGGTTAGGTTAGGTTAGGTTAGGTTAGGTTAGGTTAGGTTAGGTTAGGTTAGGTTAGGTTAGGTTAGGTTAGGTTAGGTTAGGTTAGGTTAGGTTAGGTTAGGTTAGGTTAGGTTAGGTTAGGTTAGGTTAGGTTAGGTTAGGTTAGGTTAGGTTAGGTTAGGTTAGGTTAGGTTAGGTTAGGTTAGGTTAGGTTAGGTTAGGTTAGGTTAGGTTAGGTTAGGTTAGGTTAGGTTAGGTTAGGTTAGGTTAGGTTAGGTTAGGTTAGGTTAGGTTAGGTTAGGTTAGGTTAGGTTAGGTTAGGTTAGGTTAGGTTAGGTTAGGTTAGGTTAGGTTAGGTTAGGTTAGGTTAGGTTAGGTTAGGTTAGGTTAGGTTAGGTTAGGTTAGGTTAGGTTAGGTTAGGTTAGGTTAGGTTAGGTTAGGTTAGGTTAGGTTAGGTTAGGTTAGGTTAGGTTAGGTTAGGTTAGGTTAGGTTAGGTTAGGTTAGGTTAGGTTAGGTTAGGTTAGGTTAGGTTAGGTTAGGTTAGGTTAGGTTAGGTTAGGTTAGGTTAGGTTAGGTTAGGTTAGGTTAGGTTAGGTTAGGTTAGGTTAGGTTAGGTTAGGTTAGGTTAGGTTAGGTTAGGTTAGGTTAGGTTAGGTTAGGTTAGGTTAGGTTAGGTTAGGTTAGGTTAGGTTAGGTTAGGTTAGGTTAGGTTAGGTTAGGTTAGGTTAGGTTAGGTTAGGTTAGGTTAGGTTAGGTTAGGTTAGGTTAGGTTAGGTTAGGTTAGGTTAGGTTAGGTTAGGTTAGGTTAGGTTAGGTTAGGTTAGGTTAGGTTAGGTTAGGTTAGGTTAGGTTAGGTTAGGTTAGGTTAGGTTAGGTTAGGTTAGGTTAGGTTAGGTTAGGTTAGGTTAGGTTAGGTTAGGTTAGGTTAGGTTAGGTTAGGTTAGGTTAGGTTAGGTTAGGTTAGGTTAGGTTAGGTTAGGTTAGGTTAGGTTAGGTTAGGTTAGGTTAGGTTAGGTTAGGTTAGGTTAGGTTAGGTTAGGTTAGGTTAGGTTAGGTTAGGTTAGGTTAGGTTAGGTTAGGTTAGGTTAGGTTAGGTTAGGTTAGGTTAGGTTAGGTTAGGTTAGGTTAGGTTAGGTTAGGTTAGGTTAGGTTAGGTTAGGTTAGGTTAGGTTAGGTTAGGTTAGGTTAGGTTAGGTTAGGTTAGGTTAGGTTAGGTTAGGTTAGGTTAGGTTAGGTTAGGTTAGGTTAGGTTAGGTTAGGTTAGGTTAGGTTAGGTTAGGTTAGGTTAGGTTAGGTTAGGTTAGGTTAGGTTAGGTTAGGTTAGGTTAGGTTAGGTTAGGTTAGGTTAGGTTAGGTTAGGTTAGGTTAGGTTAGGTTAGGTTAGGTTAGGTTAGGTTAGGTTAGGTTAGGTTAGGTTAGGTTAGGTTAGGTTAGGTTAGGTTAGGTTAGGTTAGGTTAGGTTAGGTTAGGTTAGGTTAGGTTAGGTTAGGTTAGGTTAGGTTAGGTTAGGTTAGGTTAGGTTAGGTTAGGTTAGGTTAGGTTAGGTTAGGTTAGGTTAGGTTAGGTTAGGTTAGGTTAGGTTAGGTTAGGTTAGGTTAGGTTAGGTTAGGTTAGGTTAGGTTAGGTTAGGTTAGGTTAGGTTAGGTTAGGTTAGGTTAGGTTAGGTTAGGTTAGGTTAGGTTAGGTTAGGTTAGGTTAGGTTAGGTTAGGTTAGGTTAGGTTAGGTTAGGTTAGGTTAGGTTAGGTTAGGTTAGGTTAGGTTAGGTTAGGTTAGGTTAGGTTAGGTTAGGTTAGGTTAGGTTAGGTTAGGTTAGGTTAGGTTAGGTTAGGTTAGGTTAGGTTAGGTTAGGTTAGGTTAGGTTAGGTTAGGTTAGGTTAGGTTAGGTTAGGTTAGGTTAGGTTAGGTTAGGTTAGGTTAGGTTAGGTTAGGTTAGGTTAGGTTAGGTTAGGTTAGGTTAGGTTAGGTTAGGTTAGGTTAGGTTAGGTTAGGTTAGGTTAGGTTAGGTTAGGTTAGGTTAGGTTAGGTTAGGTTAGGTTAGGTTAGGTTAGGTTAGGTTAGGTTAGGTTAGGTTAGGTTAGGTTAGGTTAGGTTAGGTTAGGTTAGGTTAGGTTAGGTTAGGTTAGGTTAGGTTAGGTTAGGTTAGGTTAGGTTAGGTTAGGTTAGGTTAGGTTAGGTTAGGTTAGGTTAGGTTAGGTTAGGTTAGGTTAGGTTAGGTTAGGTTAGGTTAGGTTAGGTTAGGTTAGGTTAGGTTAGGTTAGGTTAGGTTAGGTTAGGTTAGGTTAGGTTAGGTTAGGTTAGGTTAGGTTAGGTTAGGTTAGGTTAGGTTAGGTTAGGTTAGGTTAGGTTAGGTTAGGTTAGGTTAGGTTAGGTTAGGTTAGGTTAGGTTAGGTTAGGTTAGGTTAGGTTAGGTTAGGTTAGGTTAGGTTAGGTTAGGTTAGGTTAGGTTAGGTTAGGTTAGGTTAGGTTAGGTTAGGTTAGGTTAGGTTAGGTTAGGTTAGGTTAGGTTAGGTTAGGTTAGGTTAGGTTAGGTTAGGTTAGGTTAGGTTAGGTTAGGTTAGGTTAGGTTAGGTTAGGTTAGGTTAGGTTAGGTTAGGTTAGGTTAGGTTAGGTTAGGTTAGGTTAGGTTAGGTTAGGTTAGGTTAGGTTAGGTTAGGTTAGGTTAGGTTAGGTTAGGTTAGGTTAGGTTAGGTTAGGTTAGGTTAGGTTAGGTTAGGTTAGGTTAGGTTAGGTTAGGTTAGGTTAGGTTAGGTTAGGTTAGGTTAGGTTAGGTTAGGTTAGGTTAGGTTAGGTTAGGTTAGGTTAGGTTAGGTTAGGTTAGGTTAGGTTAGGTTAGGTTAGGTTAGGTTAGGTTAGGTTAGGTTAGGTTAGGTTAGGTTAGGTTAGGTTAGGTTAGGTTAGGTTAGGTTAGGTTAGGTTAGGTTAGGTTAGGTTAGGTTAGGTTAGGTTAGGTTAGGTTAGGTTAGGTTAGGTTAGGTTAGGTTAGGTTAGGTTAGGTTAGGTTAGGTTAGGTTAGGTTAGGTTAGGTTAGGTTAGGTTAGGTTAGGTTAGGTTAGGTTAGGTTAGGTTAGGTTAGGTTAGGTTAGGTTAGGTTAGGTTAGGTTAGGTTAGGTTAGGTTAGGTTAGGTTAGGTTAGGTTAGGTTAGGTTAGGTTAGGTTAGGTTAGGTTAGGTTAGGTTAGGTTAGGTTAGGTTAGGTTAGGTTAGGTTAGGTTAGGTTAGGTTAGGTTAGGTTAGGTTAGGTTAGGTTAGGTTAGGTTAGGTTAGGTTAGGTTAGGTTAGGTTAGGTTAGGTTAGGTTAGGTTAGGTTAGGTTAGGTTAGGTTAGGTTAGGTTAGGTTAGGTTAGGTTAGGTTAGGTTAGGTTAGGTTAGGTTAGGTTAGGTTAGGTTAGGTTAGGTTAGGTTAGGTTAGGTTAGGTTAGGTTAGGTTAGGTTAGGTTAGGTTAGGTTAGGTTAGGTTAGGTTAGGTTAGGTTAGGTTAGGTTAGGTTAGGTTAGGTTAGGTTAGGTTAGGTTAGGTTAGGTTAGGTTAGGTTAGGTTAGGTTAGGTTAGGTTAGGTTAGGTTAGGTTAGGTTAGGTTAGGTTAGGTTAGGTTAGGTTAGGTTAGGTTAGGTTAGGTTAGGTTAGGTTAGGTTAGGTTAGGTTAGGTTAGGTTAGGTTAGGTTAGGTTAGGTTAGGTTAGGTTAGGTTAGGTTAGGTTAGGTTAGGTTAGGTTAGGTTAGGTTAGGTTAGGTTAGGTTAGGTTAGGTTAGGTTAGGTTAGGTTAGGTTAGGTTAGGTTAGGTTAGGTTAGGTTAGGTTAGGTTAGGTTAGGTTAGGTTAGGTTAGGTTAGGTTAGGTTAGGTTAGGTTAGGTTAGGTTAGGTTAGGTTAGGTTAGGTTAGGTTAGGTTAGGTTAGGTTAGGTTAGGTTAGGTTAGGTTAGGTTAGGTTAGGTTAGGTTAGGTTAGGTTAGGTTAGGTTAGGTTAGGTTAGGTTAGGTTAGGTTAGGTTAGGTTAGGTTAGGTTAGGTTAGGTTAGGTTAGGTTAGGTTAGGTTAGGTTAGGTTAGGTTAGGTTAGGTTAGGTTAGGTTAGGTTAGGTTAGGTTAGGTTAGGTTAGGTTAGGTTAGGTTAGGTTAGGTTAGGTTAGGTTAGGTTAGGTTAGGTTAGGTTAGGTTAGGTTAGGTTAGGTTAGGTTAGGTTAGGTTAGGTTAGGTTAGGTTAGGTTAGGTTAGGTTAGGTTAGGTTAGGTTAGGTTAGGTTAGGTTAGGTTAGGTTAGGTTAGGTTAGGTTAGGTTAGGTTAGGTTAGGTTAGGTTAGGTTAGGTTAGGTTAGGTTAGGTTAGGTTAGGTTAGGTTAGGTTAGGTTAGGTTAGGTTAGGTTAGGTTAGGTTAGGTTAGGTTAGGTTAGGTTAGGTTAGGTTAGGTTAGGTTAGGTTAGGTTAGGTTAGGTTAGGTTAGGTTAGGTTAGGTTAGGTTAGGTTAGGTTAGGTTAGGTTAGGTTAGGTTAGGTTAGGTTAGGTTAGGTTAGGTTAGGTTAGGTTAGGTTAGGTTAGGTTAGGTTAGGTTAGGTTAGGTTAGGTTAGGTTAGGTTAGGTTAGGTTAGGTTAGGTTAGGTTAGGTTAGGTTAGGTTAGGTTAGGTTAGGTTAGGTTAGGTTAGGTTAGGTTAGGTTAGGTTAGGTTAGGTTAGGTTAGGTTAGGTTAGGTTAGGTTAGGTTAGGTTAGGTTAGGTTAGGTTAGGTTAGGTTAGGTTAGGTTAGGTTAGGTTAGGTTAGGTTAGGTTAGGTTAGGTTAGGTTAGGTTAGGTTAGGTTAGGTTAGGTTAGGTTAGGTTAGGTTAGGTTAGGTTAGGTTAGGTTAGGTTAGGTTAGGTTAGGTTAGGTTAGGTTAGGTTAGGTTAGGTTAGGTTAGGTTAGGTTAGGTTAGGTTAGGTTAGGTTAGGTTAGGTTAGGTTAGGTTAGGTTAGGTTAGGTTAGGTTAGGTTAGGTTAGGTTAGGTTAGGTTAGGTTAGGTTAGGTTAGGTTAGGTTAGGTTAGGTTAGGTTAGGTTAGGTTAGGTTAGGTTAGGTTAGGTTAGGTTAGGTTAGGTTAGGTTAGGTTAGGTTAGGTTAGGTTAGGTTAGGTTAGGTTAGGTTAGGTTAGGTTAGGTTAGGTTAGGTTAGGTTAGGTTAGGTTAGGTTAGGTTAGGTTAGGTTAGGTTAGGTTAGGTTAGGTTAGGTTAGGTTAGGTTAGGTTAGGTTAGGTTAGGTTAGGTTAGGTTAGGTTAGGTTAGGTTAGGTTAGGTTAGGTTAGGTTAGGTTAGGTTAGGTTAGGTTAGGTTAGGTTAGGTTAGGTTAGGTTAGGTTAGGTTAGGTTAGGTTAGGTTAGGTTAGGTTAGGTTAGGTTAGGTTAGGTTAGGTTAGGTTAGGTTAGGTTAGGTTAGGTTAGGTTAGGTTAGGTTAGGTTAGGTTAGGTTAGGTTAGGTTAGGTTAGGTTAGGTTAGGTTAGGTTAGGTTAGGTTAGGTTAGGTTAGGTTAGGTTAGGTTAGGTTAGGTTAGGTTAGGTTAGGTTAGGTTAGGTTAGGTTAGGTTAGGTTAGGTTAGGTTAGGTTAGGTTAGGTTAGGTTAGGTTAGGTTAGGTTAGGTTAGGTTAGGTTAGGTTAGGTTAGGTTAGGTTAGGTTAGGTTAGGTTAGGTTA